>VDFB02226210.1:0-39560 GCA_007258455.2 Sequoia sempervirens | reverse complement strand
AAATATTGACAAAACTCCATGCTTGATATTGCCCAAAAACTATACTTGACATCATTTTAGCAAGGTTTAGACTATTTTACGCAAAATGCCTTAATGAAACAAAAAAATTTGGTTTGGGTACAACATGCTGTTTCTGATTTTTCAGTTTGCTGGGTTTTCCCGAAGTCCAAAGCTCTCAACTCACAAGACTGTAATTTCTGATCAGCAATCATCAATTGCACAGATTTCCACGCCTAGCTTCAGATTTTGCATTTTTCCCACATCTAACTCACAGCAAACTGACCTGGGGATTTAGACGCCCAATGATGAGGTGAATTCAGCTCCAAAAGCCAAGCGATTTGGCCAAGGATGAACACGCCCAGCACATGGGGCTGTACGGCCTGCAATGTAGGGTGCTGTATGGCCTGTGAGTGCTGCAGTAAGGCCCAACCAATGATTATTTCTGAGATTCTAGAACAGCAATTGATGACTATCAAATTTATAACTGAAACCCCTGAAGTGTATGCCCCAATCTGCTCACAAATGCTTGAAATATGATAAGTAATGGCTGCAAAATGAAGCTACAGGTCTGCAACTCATTAATCTTCAATAATCTTCAAACCCTAGATAAAATTCTCCAACTTTAAGCACAAATAGAACTTCTGGATGAAGCTCTCACAGGCAATAATTCGGCTGATCTCTCACAACCTCGAAATTGCATAAGCATTGAAGAGTTTTCGTTCTTCAATGGCTGGATTGAAGCCAAACTGCTGAAACCCTTGGTTTCTCACAGCAAAAGCCAAAATCTTCAAAAACAAATTCAAGTACTCACAATACAATGAGGTTGATTTGCTTTTTCATTTGCTTTTTATACTCTCCTTGAGAAATTCGATTTCTTTTTGTAAGCTTTTAATTCATTAATAATATTTAAACTCATTTTTAATTGGCTTATGTTATCACCTTGGTTTATGTGCCAAATATAATAAATACTTTTTAAGTGGCGCTTAATTCAAGAGTCATGACCTCATAAGGCCTTTATAACTATAAGATCTTTAATAAAAGCACCTTTATTAATGATATAATAATAATATTATAATCAAACCAATCGCTATCCAATGAAAATAAGGTGTCCTTGTAAATCCCATATGACGGTGCCACCAAAATAGTAACTCACGATAGCTGACTTACTATAAGCGGTAAGTATGTTACCGATAGATCTTGAAACCTCGCAAAGGCCTAATCCAAGGTCAACAACTTGCATCTGCTTTACGTCCAAATGCCCCGCCATAAATAGTAACCCTAAAGAGTCACTTACTATAAGCCGTGAGTGTGTGAATGAAGTCCGATGAAGGTCACCTAAACTCATCGTCTCGGAACAACCATGCGAATCTTGCCAACTACAGCCCTAACCATCCGTGCTCCTATGAGAGGTCGAGAATAGAGCTAAGCAATAACACAATCAGCAATAATACAGGCTAGAAAGGACACATTAATCTAACTAGCCAACAAATGTGGCAAGAGGAAACCAGTAGCTGGGCTCAAAGGTTCCCCTGAATTGTTACGATCTTCCATTGAGACATTTAGTTACAGCTGTACCTTACATACCTTCCTCAAGCTTACAACATATGTTCTCAGCTCTTACAGAATTTGATATGCATCACTTGATGCCCTAAATTCAACCTAGATACATACATCCAGAAAATTGGCTCAAGGACCAACCCCAAAAACATCTTTCTTTCATGTATTTATAACATTTTAGTTTACAATCAACCTTTTGGGCATAGGAAACAACTGGCACATCATGCCAAATCGGCGTTCATCTGCAAGCAGAAAACTTGCACTTGTACAGGAGAAAATCCTTGTTGGATCTGCTCCCTCGTACACTGGTACAAGAAGGAAGAAGCTACATGCAAATATAAATCAGCACATTCACATTGTAGTCCTGTAATAACACAGTAGAAACCTATAGCCTGTGCAAATATTATCTTGATCCATGTCCATCTCATACTCTGCCATAAATGAATTAACCAACCAAGAGGTTACCTATATATCACATCGAGCCAAACTGAGCCTATTCGCACTCAAGGAACCTTGGAGTTGAAAGCATGATCTTACTCGCAATCTTAGCATGCTGAACACTTTGTTCAAGAGAGGATAGAGCATCCGTTGGGAGACTTTATTCTGTGTTGGTGCGGTCTCAAAAACCACGTCAACACCTCCTTGAGAAATTCGATTTCTTTTTGTGAGCTTTTAATTCATTAATAATATTTAACTCACTTTTAATTGGCTTATGTTATCACCTTGGTTTACGTGCTCCAAATATTTTAATACTTTTAAGTGGCACTTAATTCAAGGGTCATGGCCTCATGGGCCCCTTTATAACATAAAGTGACTTTATAACATAAGATCTTTAATAAAGCACCTTTATTAATGATATAATAATAATATTATAATCAAATGAAGCCAATACGCCTATCCAACTGAAAACCAAGGTGTCCACTGTAAATCCCATATGACCAGATGCCCTGCCAAAAATAGTAACTCCTGATAGCTGACTTACTATAAATAGTAAGTACATGCAAATGAGTCCTTAAACATCTGCAAAGGCCTGATCGAAGGTCAACACTGCATCTCCCCTATCCAAGTGCCCCCGCCATAAATAGTAACCCTGAAGAGTCACTTACTATAAATAGTAAGTGTGTCGAATGAAGTCCGACGAAGGTCACCCTGAATTCATACTAATCTCCAGAGGTAAAACCATGCCGAATACTGCCAACTGTGACCCCCTAACCATCTGTGCTCACCTATGAGGGTCAGGAATAGGCTAAGCAACCTATTAACATGTCTGAGCTAGAAAGGGGACATTACAACTAGCCAACAAATGTGGCAAGAGGAAACCAGTAGCTGGGATCAAAGGTTCCCCTGAATTGTTACGATCTCCCATTGAGACATTTAGTTACAGCTGTACCTTGCATACCTTCCTCAAGCTTACAACATATGTTCTCAGCTCTTACAGAATTTGATATGCATCACTTGATGCCGTAAATTCAACCTAGATACATACATCCAGAAAATTGGCTCAAGGGCCAACCCCAAAAACATCTTTCTTTCATGTATTTATAACATTTTAGTTTACAATCAGCCTTTTGGGCATAGGAAACAACTGACACATCATGCCAAATCGGCATTCATCTGCAAGCAGAAAACTTGCACTTGTACACGACAAAATCCTTGTTGGATCTGCTCCCTCGTACACTGGTACAAGAAGGAAGAAGCTACATGCGAATATAAATCAGCACATTCACACTGTAGTCCTGTAATAACACAGTAGAAACCTATAGCCTGTGCAAATATTATCTTGATCCATGTCCATCCCATACTCTGCCATAAATGAATTAACCAGCCAAGAGGTCACCTATTTATTTTGAAATCACCTGTCATTACTCTGCACACAGCTCCAGGAGTATTAACAACATCACACATGGCCCCAAAGGTCACCAGTGAGCCCAACAATGCCACCAAGGATAAGAGGAAAGCACCAACACAACAGCCAATGGGTAAAACCATGCTGATTAGGCAATGACGTGATGCCATAGGTGCCAAAAATCATCTTGGTAAGCAAAAAAAACACCTCCACAGCAAAACATTCACACTAACAATGCAATCAGATCTCCATGCTAGACAGGAAAGAAGGAAATGCTAAAATAAGACATGGATATTGCCAAATAGGAACAAAGAGGAACCACACAGCAGACAGGCAGCTCATGGCACATATTTTGAATTTTAGACAAGCCTTGCTCCACATAGGCTATGAACTCTCATCACATGATGTGAACCCCCACATGTTTTAATTTTAAAGCTTATTACAAAAATAATTTGGAGTAAGAGCCAAGTCATTCATGCCATGGGCTCCACCATCCAACTTTAGCAAAGTGACATATTGCACCATGTAAGTGGTCCACGTATTCCATCACAATTGAGATGTCCATCCACATGAAATTAAAACACATTAAACTCAGGGCCACAAGATATTAGTGTTGAAAGCAATTAAGCCAATCCCATGGAAACTAGTGGATTGGCCAGCATTAGAGCATTTAGCAAAACTACACACATGGCCATATTAAATCCTAATATAAGTTATCTCAGATCAGCTGTCATCACAGATTTATAAGAGCATGATAGCACAATTGCTCAAATTTTGCAGAAACAGGGATGGTTGCTAACACAACCATAGACACAATGAACCTAAATTCCAGACATTTCCTTTACAATTACTTTCACAAGTAGTTTTCAACATATTATTTAATTTGGAGTGCTTATAGTTTAATTCAATCGCTTAACAAGAAATGACTTAAGTCAAAGAAGGCATATAACCTAGATTGCAATCATTGTCAAATAGAGCCCTACATATCAATGAAATAGATGGATTAGAGATAGGAAAGACAGTAAACACAATAGAGAAAGTTGCAATAGACTAGTCAGAATTTGTATGGAATAGCACTTGTTTATAATCTAACCTTTGCCCAATAGCGATCATACCAATTTTTGCATCTGTCTTCCTGCATTAAAAGAATAGCTTTGTCATGTTCTCAGACAGAAAGATTTAAATATTTCTAGCATTGTTTTCTTCATAATGAAACATCCAAAATATTGACAAAGAAAGCTAAGAAAAGCATATTTAAGCAATTGAATTTCAAATAAAATTGTCATACTCAAATTCCCTTTTACAACAAAATTTTAACCACATCCTGCCATTGATGGTTATGTCAATTTCTTTCAATATCTATGTTTTACCAACAATGCAATTGTTATTAGTTTGTAACTTTGTGGCGAATGCCCATGTTATCATAGAAAGATTATTCACATATTATCCAGTCTCAATTGAACCCTTGCCACAAATCGCATCAAAGTATTTGTTGAAGAATCTAATCTGGAGAATTTAAAGCTAGTATCTTCTCCAAACAAACTGGACAAAATTCTGTAGAATTGAACTCAAGAGGAAAAGCAACAATCTGTTAAGAAAATAATCAGAGTACTCATTATAAGGTACATTAACAAGAATTTTATGCAGTGAACTTCTAAACTTTTACCATTGTCATGTGCTCTAATGAAATTTTAGTACATCAAATTAGCAAGGATTCAAATCATCTCTAGACTCTCCACTATCATGTGACATTTAATGAAATTTTAGTACATCAAAGACAGTCAATGCATATCCAACATATTAGAGAATTGAAAGAAGGGTTAGAATCAGATAACTAAACAAAATGAGTTTCTAAAAATTACATAAAAGGACTAACTCATCCTGTAATAGAAATCCCTCTGAAATTTTAAATGTGTAATCCAAGACCTCTTTGGTGTAGTATCTCCTATGACTGACTCCCTTTGGCATTCTTTGCCTTTGGAACCAGTTCTTGAAGCTATAATGTCCTACCCAGTTTTGTACTTAGCTCAACCAGATTTTTTCCAATTTACCAACTGTTCTTTCCAAGCATATTGACAGGCATTTCGTCAAACACTTAACTCCTTACTGATATGAATTGGATTTCCAGTTTGAGTTCAATATTTGACAGTTGTTTCTCACAAAACATTCAATTTGAAGAGTCTCACTAATGCAGATACAATAAATATAAACATCCATATTACCAACGCCAATTTGAATATCACAGATATGTCATTGGACTCAAACATTACATTCCAGGATAAGATTGGCGGATTAAATACATGCAACTCTGATATTAAATGACCGAGAATAATACATTATTAACAAATTGTAGATATTGCAATATACTCTGACCTGGATTGCTACAGTCTGGTTATCATAGCAGTATGCATAAGTCAGCAGTTTCAATGCTCAGAACTGCCTTGTCATTCCTTTACACAGGCCTTCAGAAAACATTTACTACAGCAAGAGAATGTTGTCATGCCTTCACCAGAATTGAATATAGAACAGCTTCAATTACTTGTAGGCAGATTGACATAGAAGTATAAATAACTCCAAAGACAGCGTTGCCCCTTATTGTTGGAAACTGCTATGACCCGGGGGGCGTTTACTGAGACCCCCATCAAATTTATTGGTTTGTCCATTTTACCGATACATTGTGTGTAATTTTTTGATTGCAAGAGCGGTTGGCAGCCAAGCAAATGAGAGTGACAACTCTCAAGAAGTTAGCAAAAAGGGATAGAGTAAGGGATAGAGTATTGGGTCAGTTGATAGAGAATGATACCCAGGTGGCCGATGCACAACGACTTTCAGCACAGAGGGAGAATCAATTACACGAAAAGGACGAGGAGTTGGCATTTTTTATTTTCAGTCGTCTGGAAGACGACTACTTTGTAGGGGGGGATGATGTAAGTAGTATATCTTTACTTTGTTGTAGTCGGCCGTAGTCGGCCTTGGTCGTAGTCGGCCAATTGCTAATAAAACAATAGTTAGTGAGAATAATAAATGTCATGTACTTTCGGGTAATCAAGTCCCGATTAATGTTAATATTAATGTTGTTACGAAACGTCGTGTCGGTTGGTTATCTAACCACCGCCGAATGTTATATGTAGTCTGTTGGGATAGTCGGGAGATAGTTATGTGCCGATGGTTATATTGTTAAGCATTGTGATACTTTGTGATCGTGCATTTACGATAATGAATAAAGGATTTCACGGTGTTCAAACATGATATCTTTCTGGTTCTTGTTTTATTCTATGTTACGCTTTTATGACTAGTTTGCGGTAAATACGTAGATTGAGTTACATTCTGGAAAACAAAGGATTTATCTAGCCAACGTATTTTGCATCAGATTACAATGCTTTATAAACTCTACCTCTGAGTGCTTATTCACAGTTAATAGGGAATCACCCAAACTGCACCTACTGCAGGTCAACTTCTCTCCAAACCCCACTGCCTTCTCTAATTCCACACCCTGTCCATGTGATACTATGCTTCACGTCTCACGGTTCCTGTTTGATGTTGTGGCCCTTATATATTTTCCTATTCCTCTAAATTCAATTACTTTGACTCGGGCTACTTGGGTTGCACTCTCTCATCCATTGACTTGCCTCCATGGAAACATAAGAATTATTATCATCATTTATAGGTAGCGAACACCTTTCCAAAGGGACTGTGCCATTATATATTAAAGGAATATTTCAGACTACCATCAGGTGAAACAGAGCTCCATATATTGGAAGCCAATATTGATTCAAAATGTCCAACTTCTAAGATTAGAGTCTTAGAAATTTCTGAACACCCCTTCTCTCAATAAACCTCAGATGGTATTAAACTTAAAGCCGCCTCCTATCATACGCTAGCCATTGATTAAACATATTCTCTTTAAAAAAGGCGTTCAATTGTAAGTAATGGCAAAGGAAAGAATAGGCCTGACTTCCCCTTAAGGAAATTGTGTAAGAGCAGAACTGAATCGACTTGCCTTATGGATAATAAACAATGGTCTCAGAAAATGCTTACTAGTTTTGAAGATTGACACACAACCATATTCAACCTTTGTGGAGAAGCATTAAATGATAAATCAATTACTTTCAGTGAAGAAGATTATGATTCCATAGCGGTTTCCATGGCTTAATTCCCAACTCCATAATGGTCCCAAGAATGTCCTATACAAGAACCCTGCTGGTTCCTAACACCTGTAGATGCTAAATACACTTGTTCATATTTGTTGCTTGTTTTAGCAGTTTTATAATTAAATAAGAAAGTTGTCAGGCAAGATTTAACAAGAAATAACTGGAAATATATAATTGCTGCAATGATTCTTATTCAGCATGAGATGTAAATAGATTTTCAATACAATATAGAAGCATAGCATAAAAACAAGGTTGCATACACGAACATGCCAGCAAACCCTTATTTGAAAATCTTGAAAATCACAACCAGCAAAGAGAATTTCTGATGAAACAATGATTTCTCCCTCTTTGTTTGACTGCCAAATGGTGATACCAGTATGGCCGCCCCTATTGGTGCTGATTTAAGCCAAAGAAAAGAGGCGTTTCAGCCTCTAGGTTCATATCCCTAGCTAGAAACCCCACGCCATGCCTGGGTGATGGTACAGCCAGCAATTAGAAATCGTACGGCCTGTTATTGGATGTAAATTGCTGATGAAATCAGGCACCTCCACTAATAAGACCCTTTCCTTATTGAAAACTGCAAATAAAACTCAAAGGTAAATATGATGTAAACACAAATGGACTCCAGAATGAAGCCCTCTATGTAACAATGATTCAGCTGGTCTTTCACAGCTTCAAGATTGCAAAACACTAAAGAATTGTCGTTCTCCCATGGTGAAAATTTGTTGAAACCCTTGTCTCAGGCATAAGATCCAAGAAGCTAGAAGAAAAAAAATATCAAAATGATCAATACGTGAATGACTTCTAATTCCTCTTTGCTCCTTATATTCTCCTCAAAAAGGCACAGCTTCCCAAAAAGGCACGACTTTCTCTTGAAGATAATTTTAAATACATTTAAAATGTATTTAAAGTACTTTGATACACCTTTTTAAAATATTAAATCACTTGGGCGTACCTTTTCACCCCCTTTATAATATTTAAGTGGCTTTTATTTTTATAAAGTTAAATTATAACTTTATACTATTCCCTTAATTAAATAACTTAACCACTAAAATATTAATCTCACTCAATATTCAGTATTTTGACGTGTCGTCTGAAGCTGTGGTCAACACTGTATAACCCCCATGTGTTTAGGTGCCCTGACTAAACATAGCATTACTGCTAGATTGACTTACTATAAATAGTAAATCCCTCAAACGAACCAAACACTGATCTGCAAAAGCCTGGAACTGAACCCACTACTGAACTAAAGACAAGGAATGACATCAACCTCCATTAACTGCCACTGAGACCCTCTATTCAAACATATTAGCCTACGAGGGTCCAAGCAATAGGCTAACCCATCTGTAACTGGCACTGACTAGAGTGGGGACATTACAGTCTGCCCTCCCTGAATTTGCTTGTCCTCAAGCAAACTCAATGCTGGATGTTGTAAAATGCTCTCGCTCTCCCAAGTAGCATCCTCTGTCGGCAAATCTCTCCACTAAACCAAAAATTCCCTGATAACCCGTCTCCAAAGATGACACTCTCTGGAATCCAGAATGGCCTCAGATACCAACACTAACTTCCCCTCATCATCCAGGGGTGGCAAGTCTGAAGAAGGGACTATATGTTGTCCCAACGCCTTCTTGAGGCATGACACATGGAACACATTGTGCACCTTGCTATCTACCAGTAACTCCAACTCATAAGCCACCTCGCCAACTCGCCTAATAATCCTGAATGGCCCATAATAGCGTGGCTTGAGTTTCTTCGCGCCCCTCTTCCTAAGAGTGGACTACCTATAGGCTGCAGCATCAGATACATCATATCCTCGATCTCAAAAGATCGTTCACGAAGGGCTCTCATGATATCCTGGTTCTCCTGTAACAGATTCCCAGCACTAGGCACTCTACAATCGCTCGGCAATAAATCAAGGAAACTAGGCGCATCATATCCATACAAAGCTTTGAAAGGTGTCATTTGAATAGTCATATGGTGAGTGGAATTATAACAGTACTCACAAAGATGCAACCACTTCACCCAAGCCTTCTCCTACCCAGAAATGTAGTTCCGCAAGTATCACTCCACCCATTTGTTGACAATCTCTGCCTGCCCATCAGTCTGTGCATGGTAGCTAGTGCTTGGAGTAAGCTCTGTCCCGCATAGTTTGAATAACTCCTACCAGAAGTGACCCATGAATCTACTGTCTCTATCACTGACAATACTCTGAGGCAACCCATGCAATTTGAATACCTCATGAAATAGAGATATGCTACCTATGTAGCTGAATAGGTAGTCGTGATCAGGAAGAAATGTGCATATTTTGTCGACCGATCTACTACCACATAAATGTTGTCTCTCACTTCAGCTTTTGGAAAGCCCGTAACAAAATCCATGCATAAGCATTCCCACTTCCTCTCAGGAATAGGAAGTGGTTGAAGCAACCCAGCAAGGTAAGTATGCTCTTGTTTGTTCTCCTAACAAACAGAGCACTCCTTGACATAAAGAACATCAGATTTGAGACCCTTCCAAGTGAATTTCTCCCGTACCTACCTATAGGTCTTAGAGTATCCGGGATGACCAGCCATGGGTGAATCATGGAAAGTCCTCAACACCTTGTTCTTCACATTTGAACCTGCGACTAGGAATATTCTCTTTGTAAATGATGAGGTCATTCACAAGAGAGTACCTACTGTCTTGTACTTTCCCATCTATAATGCCAGAAGCCCACGGATTCTTGGCATACTCTGCTATAACCAAGTGTCTCCAGTCCTCGGAAATCTCTGCCATGGAGCTCAAATGGGGACGGCAAGATAAGGCGTCAAAAACAACGTTTTGAGTCACTTTGACATAGGAGATGTCAAAATCATAAGACTGTAAATGGCTGACCCATTTTTGTTGTCGTTCATTTAGATCCCACTGTCCAAGGAAATGCTTCAAGCTGTGATGATCAGTTTTGACAAAAAACTTACTGCCAACTAGGTACTACCTGAACTTGGCCATAGCATGCATGATGGCCAGTATTTCCTTGTCATATATACTATAGCTCCTCTCAGGACCCCTCTTCAGGCTCATTTCTCACAAATGCAGGGCGTGTAGGCCTAACATAGGTGTGTGTGGGTGTTATTCGGACCCTTAGGCCTCCAGCCACACTACCATCTTCTTCCTGTCCCTGGTTCAGTCTCTCAAGAATGGTCATATGCTAAATAGTTGTGGTAAGCTATTGCAACACATTAGCTACCTGCTGCTGCCCAGCTGCAAGATTTCTCAGAATCTCTTTGGCTTCTCTTTCCTCGTTATCAACATGGTTTTTGGGTGGCTCGCCACCGTCCCTGTCTCCCATTATTTCTAATGGTATTTTCCTAAAACTGATTTCCCTGAAAACCTGTTCTCCTACGTGTGTAATACCTGTGTGGCCCAACCTGATGCAGCTGCATAAGAACTTCTAACCCTCCAGGGTGGCAGTATCAGAGCTCTAATACCACTATAAAGAACTTTGTTGGTTCTAACGCTGCCTGTAGATGCTAAATACATTGTTTTGTGTTGTTGCTTGTGTTTTAACGAAGTTTTTATAATTAAATAAGAAAGTTGCCAGGCAAGATTTAACAAGAAATAATTGGAAATATATAATTGCTGCAATGATTCTTATTCAGCATGAAATGTACATAGATTTTCAATACAATATAGAAGCATAGCATAAAAACAAGGTTGCATACCTAAACATGCCAGGAAACCCTTATTTGAAAATCTTGAAAATCACAACCAGCAAAGAGAATTTCTGATGAAACAAGCTTGATCTGCTCCAGATAATGATTTATCCCTCTTTGTTTGACTGCCAAATGGTGATACCAGTATGGCTGCCCCTATTGGTGCTGATTTAAGCCACAGAAGAGAGGCGTTTCAGCCTCTAGGTTCATACGCCTAGCTAGAAACCCCACGCCATGCTTGGGTGATGGTACGGCCAGCAATTAGAAATTGTACAGCCTATTATTGGATGTAAATTGCTGATGAAATCAGACCCCTCCACTAATAAGACCCTTTCCTTATTGAAAACTTCAAATAAAACTCAAAGGTAAATCTAATGTAAGCACAAATGGACTCCAAAATGAAGCCCTCTTTGTAGCAATGATTTAGCTAGTCTTTCAAAACTTCAAGATTGTAGAACACTGAAGAATTGACGTTCTCCAATGGTGAAAATTTGTTGAAACCCTTGTCTCAGGCACAAGCTCCAAGAAGCCAGAAGAAAAACAATATCAAAATGATCAATACATGAATGACTTCTAATTCATCTTTGCTCCTTATATTCTCCTCAAAAAGGCACGGCTTCCCAAAAAGGAACGACTTTCTCTTGAAGATGATTTTAAATACATTTAAAATGTATTTAAAGTACTTTGATACACCTTTTTAAAATAGTAAATCACTTGGGCGTACCTTTTCACCCCGTTTATAATATTTAAGTGGCTTTTATTTTTATAAAGTTAAATTATAACTTTATAATATTCCCTTAAGTTAATTAAATAACTTAACCACTAAAATATTAATATCTCACTCAATATTCAGTATTTTGACGTGTCGTTTGAAGCTGTGGTCAACACTGTATAACCCCCATGTGTTCAGGTGCCCTGACTAAACATAGCATTATTGCCAGATTGACTTCCCTCAAACGAAACCAAACACTGATCTACAAAGGCCTGGAACTGAACCCAATACTGAATTGAAGACAAGGAATGACATCGACCTCCATTAACTGCCATTGAGACCCTCCATCCAAACATATTAGCCTACGAGGGTCCTGTTGTGACGTTTTTCACACATCGCCCCATTGTAAATGGGGACCCCCCTAATTTTGGCTTTGCTTTTCGTTTGTTTTGTCGTTGTCTCTCTTTTCTACTGTCTGCCTTTCGGGGGTTGTGCCCGTCTTTGAGTTTAAACGCGAAATTGACCAAGTCTGAAAATTAGGGTTTCCATTTTCCTGGTCAGTCCGAGGTCGAGTAGGGTGAGTAAATTGAAATAAAAGACTAACATTGTTATCAGTATGCTTCCAGCAGGTTTCCAGCCAGTTTTCATCGACTTCCAAGGTACTTACTATTTTTAGTAAGTGTGAAATTCAGGGCAATTTGTCAGCTATTTTGAGATTCCAATCATCACACGGCATTCAGGGTATATCAGACTGCTTGCATGCCAAATTTGAGCAAAAACGGATAACTTGCTATTTTTAGCAGTCTGGCTTCCGGCACAAATTTCAGGGTCCAGATGCAGAGATTTTCTTTGCATGTCTGGATATTCCTTCTGGGTTTTTCGAGACCTTCGCGACGATGTAACATGCAATGAGGCAGTACTGAAATTGACCAGAGGCTATTTTAGGAGTTTGCATGTTGAGGTTTCTTTTGCATGTCGGGTGATTCCACGATGGGTTTCCGAGGAAACCCGGCGATGGTGTGACAATACAGCGAGGATTCTCCTCGATGAGAACTTGCTATTTTTAGCGGTGTCCGGCGGCCGCTTCAATGATTGATTCACGAGCTGATCGCAGTGCCGCAGAAACGAGAGCAAACGGAGATCTTTTGATACGCATGCAATGCAAATTGGGGTTTCCAGCTTCGGAGCCTAAAAATAGGCATCAAAAGTCAAAATCTTCGAAATCCGGTGTAAACCACCTCGATCAGCGTTCTTCAAGCTATCTGCTGGTGAAATTTCAGGTCAAACGGAGCACTTACTATTTATAGTAAGTCAGATTGGAAACGTGCTAAAAATAGTAAATCAACTGCATGCATCAGTGTCGGCAGTAACGTCACGTGGTGAGGAGCGCCTCATCAAAATTTCAACTCGATCAGAGCTTGGGAGCTATCAAAAACATGAGCTTACTATTTATAGTAAGCCACCTTCAGAAATAGGCTAAAAATAGCAAGGTGATTGAAAATGGCAGTGTCGACAGGACAACAGAGCTATGAGGATGCTACGTTCAAAATTTCAAGTTGATCCAATCTTTAGAAGTGCAAAAATGGGAAGGTTTACTATAAATAGCAGGGTATGAGAAGCTGGCAAGGACGAGAAAAATGGCTAAGTCTGGAACTTCATCCTTCACTTCCTTGAAAATGCGCCCATCTCAGCTGGAGGTCAAAAAAATTCTAAGTATGAAGATCGTCCTTCTCATGTAGCAAATGCGCCCAACAAGAAGTCTAAGGCGTTAGAATCTCATCCACCTCACCATGCTATTTGCGCCCACCTCATAAGCAAGTCAAGGAAAATTTCTAAGTATAAATTTTTTTTTTTCCACCTCACCATGAGAAATGCGCTCAAGCTAAGGAAGGAGTCAACAAGGTCAAAGGGGCGTTTCAAACTTTATCCTCATTCATGCATGAAATGCGCCCAAATAAGGGCAAGTAAAGACAAAAACAAAAAGGGGAATATTCCAAGGGAGGTGGCGTCGCAGATTTTCATCCTCCTAGGCATGTAAAATGCGCCCAAAACCAAGAAAGTCAACCAGTCAACAAGTTTCGTCCTCCTACATGGGCAAAATGCGCCCAAAAGCTGCCATGTGAAGACAAAATACCAAGGGCGTTGGAAAATGTTTCATCCCTCAGTATATGCAAAATGCGCCCATCCTTCTTGCATGTAGAAATGCGCCCATGTTTGGATGTGAAAGGTAAATAAAGGTGGTAATTAAGGTGAAAATTTTGCCAAGGCGTGGTAAATCCAAGGTGAAAGCTGGGCGTTATCCTCCATCATGTGTAGAATGCGCCCAAGGTGGTGGGCCTTAGAGAAAATTGCTAGGCATGTGTGTGTTGGGCGCCTAAAGCCTAAAAGTGTTTGAAAATTGCCTAGGCGTTCTTCTTCTCCTACCCTCAAATGCGCCAAAGGTGATGAAGGAGTTATAAGGTGTGAATATTTTCTAAGGCATATGCTAGGCGTGGATTTGAATATTCCTCTCAAGTGTGCTACATGCGCCAAGGTGGTGGGAGTCATAAGGTGTTAGAAAATTTGCTAAGGCGTGGAGAAGTGATGTGTGTTGGAAAATATTTTAAGATGATGGAAATAAATTGCTAAGACGTGATTTCAAAATTCTCTAAGTGGTATGCGCCTAAGATGTTAGATGAAGAAAAAGAAAATATTTCTTAAGGCGTTGGGTTTTCAAATAAATATTTTCCTAAGTGTGAAGTGATATGGGGGGAAGTGAAGATAAAATGTGCAAGGCGTGCCGGGAATGAATAAAATTCTTCTGAATGAAGTTGATAAAAAAAATTTCTCTCCATTGGCAGATGATTCAAAACTTTCTAGGGGAAACTTTTCAAAAATGCAAAGATGATTTAAATATTGTCTAAGGCAAATTATTTTAGAAAATATGCCTTGAGATCAGGGTGATAAATTTTCCGGAGCACGAGCAACTTTTCTCAGTGATGGAGTCAGAAATGCAAGATGATTCAAATTTTTCGAGAAGTCAGGGCAACACAAGATGATCACAGGGGAAGAACGAATTTAAATGATGAAAATAATATTTTTCTAAGGTTCAAATTTCAAAAAATTAAATGAACCCGTTCGTTGGGTACCCATGGATTCGAGGCGTTCTAAAGAAAATTTGCTTCTGGGTACTGAACATTTGCAATGATGAATGGATTTCCAAGTCTTTCAAGCTTCGCCGACACTTTTTCAGTGAAGAATTTGATCAATGCTCAAATTGTGAATTTTCCTAAGGGAAAATTTTAAATTTTCTAAGGCAAAAACGAATAAAATGTGCTTTCAAGATGAATTTTCTTCGAATGATGAGTTCAAGAGGAATTGCCTAGATAATTTTGTTTGAATCCTTCAAAGATGAATTTTCCAGAGCAGAGGAGAAGTTAAATTCGATTTCAAGTGACAAAGCTCCGGCTGGTGGATTCAAAAATGGTGAATTTAAATTTAAGTAAAATCCAAAACGCCAGTCAAAGTCAAGTTTCTAGAAGAATAATATTCCCGACGACTGGAGACAAGTGTCAGAAGCACCAGAGAGGGAAAATTCGAATTCTTGAAGTGGAGTAGTGGAGTTTAATGGCACTGGCTAAAATTAACTTCTTCTAAAATTCGAATTTTAGCTATAAAATGGAGAGGTTTTTCACTTGTTTCACAACTGGAAGTCGAATTTTCTCTGAGAGTGAAGCATTGCAGCGAGTCGTGACTGGAAGAGTTTGAAATTTTGCTAAGTCTGAGTGAGTTGCTAAAGTTTGAATTTTGCTGAGGACGCCTTGAAGTTGCTGAGGGGGGTACGCCTTGAGCTGTTTGAAATCTAAATCTTGCTGAGTTAAAAGGAGGTACGCCTTGAGTTGCTGGAGAACTTGAAGGAATTCGAATTTTGCTGAAGCTTGAGTTTGCTGAGAGCTAGAAGAGGTACGCCATTTGCTGAAGTATAGAAGTATTTTGCTTAAGTCAAGGTACGCCATTGCTGAAATAGAAGAGGTACGGCCTTTGCTAGTATTAAGGTTGAGGTCTGAAATTTGATTTGTTGAGCTTAGTTGAAGTTGCCTGTGGGACGCCTTGGGGTGAAGCAAAGGAATAGTTGAGAACTTAGAAGCACGAATTTGCTAGCTTGATATTTGCTGATTGCTGATACGAAGACATAGAAATTAAATTGCTGATTGCTGATAGTGAAGTAAAGTCATCAAGGTTCACTTAGAAATCTGTTCTAAGTGTTGGAGTTCGAGTTTATTCAAGGGAAGAAGCTGAGGTTTGCAAACACGGGAGTTATTGCAGCTTCTAGAATTCGACTGCAGCCCCTATCATGCATTATTTTATTAAATTTGATTGCTGATGAATGTTTGTTGTGTTGCAGATGGCTGAAGCAAGAACAACCGGAAAGGACAATGGTGCCTCAAGACAAGCTGTGATCAAGAAGCTCAGCAAAACGTTCATGCCAGAGTCAAAGTTTATTTCAAAGCTGGGCAGATTGACAGACACCAACCTGGGCTCCGTCAACTTGGAGACCTTCAAGAACAGGCTATTCGGAATTGGAAGTCATCGGCCTTCGGCTACTTCGCACAATATCGCTCGGAGCGGGTTGTATGCAGCTGCTGGTTTCCCGCCAGCCATTCAGTGCTCGGAGCTGATGATGGAGTGCGCCAATTACTATGAGAAGGAACACCGGTCGATCATGACACCAGATGGCCAAGTGCTTGCCAATCTTACTCCGGCGGCCATTGGTGAAGCTTTCGGGATCCCGGTGCACAGAAATATGATCTATAAGTCCAGGGAGCGAGCGGAGCGGATGTATGCTTCTGCTTTCGAAAGATGCATGGACACAATTAACACCTCCTGGATGACCACTCCTAAGCCTTCTCGTACGAAGTTGCCGAAACAGATCATAGCAGATGACTTGAAGCAGGAATACTGTGACCTCATCATGATGCTGAGCAGGGTTGGTGGTTGCCCACAGTCCTTCATTTTTGAGCCTTGGATGTTTTACTACATCAATCTCGTGTTGGAGGGAAAGGATTATGTCAATTGGGCTGAGATGATCAGCGATAACATACATGAGCAGCTCCTGAGCTTGAGAAGAACGAAGACATTTTACATGAGCTCCTACATTATCTACATGTTGGCACGAATGACGAAGTACAGGGGGATCTGTTACAAGGAACCTGTTGGTTGTGGCTCCCACCAGTTTAAAATATGAGGCGTGTACACAGTTGCACCTGTCGAGCACAACCCACTACGCGCGTGTCAACGATGCCTTCACCATGTACATCACTAGGCTGCTTCAGGAGCGATTACATCACAGGATCTCGAGGGATGCCCAAGAATTGATTGAGAGGTATGGGTGTTGGTTCATACAATTTCCGAAATTCTCTTACATTAGACTGCAGGGTTTCTCCTCATACCCATATAGGCTGCCTAAGTACCCAACAGATAGAATATTGATGCTAGAGATATCTAGACAGTTGCTAGCCTTTGACAAAATCCAAAAGAAGAAGAAGAAGGAGGGCTGAACGCGAAGCACCGAGCAGTTGAACTCCAGATTTTATCAAATTTTATTATTTGTGGAGACGATCTTAAAGACTCTTTTACTCTCCTCCTAGCACATCAACAGAATTGGCGCTAGAAGGAGGGCTGAACGAGGAAAGAATACATTGTTCCGGTTATCATTCATTTTATGCTTGCCTCTCCTCCTAGCACATCAACAGAATTGGCGCTAGAAGGAGGGCTGAACGAGGAAAGAATACATTGTTCCGGTTATCATTCATTTTATGCTTGCCTCTCCTCCTAGCACATCAACAGAATTGGCGCTAGAAGGAGGGCTGGCTTCGAATTGTTCCAGAGGCTGGAAGGAACCAGTATGAGCTTTGAAATTTCAAATTGGAGATATGTTAGATCTCTCTTATGTCAAAAAATCCAAAAAAAGTGAAAAGTTGAAAAATTCAAAAAAATCAAAAAAATGGAAAATCAAAAAAGAGATTTCTCGAAGGATGGGCACTTTTCTTGCTCTCAAGACAGTCTTACAGACATTGCTCAGATTCATGAAAGATTGAATGCACAGCTGTGGCCCGAGAATTTGTCTAAGTTTGCTTTGCCAGGAAGATGTCGAATTCATGAGACCTCCCAGCACGAAGAAATCAGTTGCTTGACATTCCTCTCAAGGATAGAGCTTGTTCTCCAAGAAAAAAATTTCTTTTGGGATGTTCCCAAGCCAGGAGTATTGGATGTAGAACCTGATGATTATAACCGTCCAGAAGTGGTGAATGAGGCTTTCGCAAGATTCATACTTAGGATCCAAGGTCAGTTGGAACTTGGCAATGATCCCTTGAAAGGTGTTTTGCTCCCTCGTTGGTGTCGAATTCACAATGCGCCTCATCCAGAGTTCACTTGCACAACATGTGAACTAGCCATCAACTTCGCCAGAAGTCGCCTCGGATTACCAGTGCTACCATATGGATTATTCAAAGACAAAAGATGGATTGAATATGCCACACAAACATTTTTAGCACCAAATGAAGAATGTACTTCGACATCACCCAACAACAAGGAGAATGAGTCACAACAGGATGATGTGATCGAGCTTAGGGAGCAAGCGGACGAAGATTGTTCCTACATCACGCTAGAACAAGAGGATATTGGAGCAAAGATCAAAGAAGCTATGGAATATATCCAAGGAAGAGAAAATACCCAAGGCAACTGTCAGCATATAGAAGTGAATGAAGGTACTAGGTTACGAGTTATTGAAGATCATCAAGAACCAAGAACGAAGGACTTAGCTCAAAGTACGGATGGTATGAGAAATTTTCAAGGTTCATTCACTCAAGGAGGAGGACATGAAGAAGGAAGCAATTCCAGTACACTTCAAGAAGGGACGCCCCTTGATGAAAAGGTCCAATCATGCATGAACAAGATAGAAGAGATGGTAAGAAGCTTAAGGCAAGATGATGTGTTTGACGATCAATGGGCTACCAAGATGGAGGCAAAATATGAAAGGCACTTCGCGTCAGCACTGGATCCATTATTCACAGTCATGGAGGAGTTACTTGATGAAATTGAAACAAATGAAATACTGCTTGATAAAGATATGGAAAATGAAAAGCAATTCGGGTTGGGGCTTAAGCCATTGTTAGAAATTCAAAAGGAGCCAGCGCATGAAGTAATCCAAGTTTCCAAGTGCTCTTTCGAGTTGATTTCCCGCCCCGCTCCTCCCAGTTTGGACCATCTCCACGTTTTGGATGCGAGAGGTATGGTTCACCATCAACTTCGGCCTCCTGATGAAGCAATGGATGACAAGCAAGAATTCATGCCATCAAATGAAGACCACCAGGTTGTTTCTTTCCCCACTGTTGATTACAAAGAATATTATTTTGATTATGGAGATTTAGGGAAGAAGACTTGTTTATGGATTGATCATGGTCCGGATGAGTTGCCTCAACTGCTAATCTTTCCTGAAGTTTTGCTTGAGTTTGAGATTCGTATTGTGAAAGATTACTTTTCTGAGTTTAAGGACAAATTTGCTAGGCTCCGCACTATCACCGTTGTTCTGTCACTGCTGAACATCCTAAGAAATCATGCTAGGAGTTGTATGTATTTAGGTCTTTTGATTGTTGTTCGCTTAAAGTTTTTGTTTTTGTTTAGATTAGTTGTCTTGCTTTCATAGTTTAGTTGTTGCTTTCAATAAAAGGGGATCCCATTTGTGAAGGGGGTGTTGTGTTCAAAACAATATTGGTCCATTTCTTAGATAGTCATCCAGGAAGTGCTTTAGAATTCGAGGTTATTCTTTAAAGTCTTATCATTTGGTTAGGATCTGTACTTGACTCGGAAGGGAATCATCTATTGTGTCTTGACACCAAGTCTCACGATTGCTATATTTTACACACATGATTAATTGCTCTAAGTCATTGAGGTTTCTTAGGAGGTCTTCTGGGTATCGAAGATTATCGATGAGGAGTTGATTTTAAGGTATCGAAGATTATCGATGAGGAGTTGATTTTAAGGTCTTCCACAGCTTGTCGAGAATTTTGGGATGAAGATTTTAAATGGGCACCAGGTTGATGAATTTCCTAAGGGAAATTTGAAAATTTTCTAAGGCAAAAATGAAGAAAATGTGTTTTCAAGGTAAGATCCTCAGACGATGAATTTGAAAAAGCTGCCTAGGTGAATTTGCTTCAATCCCGTGAAGATAGTTTACTTGAGCCAGAAATGAATAAAATCGAGGTTATCGTGAGCTCCAGCAGTGAAATGAATTTCTCGAGATGAAGTTTGTCTAAGGCATGAACTTGAGAGCATAAAGTTGGCGATGAGCGGCAGAAAGTTGGGCAGCCTTGAAATCGAGGTAAAGTGAGTTAAGTTTATATATCATGGAAGTATTCTAATGCTTTTTCTCCTAAACTTGTTTTGCAGGAGGAATGTCGAGATCAAGCGTGATGACTTGAAGTGGAAGCACGATGAAGATGAGTTTCACATGAAGAAAGAAAAAGTTGCAAGAAATTGGCTAAGTGTTAACTCAAGTGACAAAGATGAAGATCCTCAAGTGGAAGAAGTCAAAGAACAACGCCAAGAAAGAAGATCGAGAACAGTGTGAACGCGTCTACAAATGGAATCTTCTAGAAGGATGATGGTGGACATTATGGCGCATTTATTACCCCACTCTCCTCTGTGGCGGTTTTAGGGCAATATTATTTAGGGCTGAGGTGGCACGATTCTGGCCACTCTATTGATTGTAACCCTAGCCGTCTTTTGGGACTTGGCTAGCTATATAAAGGGGGAGTCCCCCTCATTTGTAATTCATTAGAAAGTAGACAGTAGAGAGGATCAGGGTAGAATTAGAGTAGAGGGACAGCTTAGAGTAGCTTAGAAGTAGATTGATAGTGTAGTTTGGAGAAGAAAGAAAGTTTTCCCTTTGAAAACTTTTGAGGAAATTGTTGTGTAACACATTTTATGATAATAGATCTTTTCATTGATGATGGAATTCGTCTTGTCATGAAATGCTAGCAAGGTTTCTTCTTCCTTTCGTATCCAAGTAGCTTAAATTCATGCAAGTAGCTTACTTTGGTGTGTGGTGTTTTACTAAGATAGCTTCGCTTTATTCCATACCACTAGCGGCTTGTTGATGATAAGTTCGCCTTGTGTGGTCAACTGGACATTACCTTGAGTTTAACTTCAGTTGTGATTTATATGCTTATATGCGTCGTTGTGATGGTGTATGCATGTTAAGTCATAATTTGAACATCTTTTGCTATTTCCCTTGAAGATTGCACCGATTTTGCTGAGGCTGTCCGACGGAGGCTAGGTGAAATCCGGTTGAAGTCTATTGAAGTGAAGCTCCACATATCCTGCATTTAGAATAGAACATAAACTTCTTAGGCCCTACACCCTTTTCAATTCAGTACTTTCTGGTTAGAATAGGAAACCCGCACTTCATAGATAAATCTTTCGAGCATTTGAATCCCTTTCTCCACTGCCGAACAATTCTGTAAGTCCCCTTGAAATACCAGCAAATCACATCGAGCCAAACTGAGCCTATTCGCATTAAAGGAACCTTGGAGTTGAACGCATGAACTTTCTTGCAATCTTAGCATGCGGAATACTTTGATCAAGAGAGAATAGGGAAGCCGTTGGCAACTTTATTCTGCGTTGGTGCGGTCACGAAAAACACATCAACAGGTCCAAGTAATAGGCTAACCCA
Organism: Sequoia sempervirens; assembly: GCA_007258455.2. NCBI lineage: Eukaryota > Viridiplantae > Streptophyta > Pinopsida > Cupressales > Cupressaceae > Sequoia > Sequoia sempervirens. Next base: position 17,893 of record VDFB02226210.1, on the reverse strand, counting down.
TATGTAACTGGCACTGACTAGGGTGGGGACATTGCAATATCAATCACCATGACTTCAGGAAATAACATATACTTGGAATAATTGAAGACGCCTCTTTCTTGTCTGGTGCGATGGTCAATAAACAGCATCCTTCCTTCATATTTCTCTCAAATGTACTTATACCAATTTTGTTCCCTTTTATGGGCGATAGCTATTAAAATTTAAAAAGTGGTTTCTGAAAAATAACAGCTATGGTCTTTAACATTCCACAAACCCATACTACACATCGTACCAACTTGTACAAAATCTTTAATTTAACACACCGAAAACTTTCAATACAAATCCTTGTTTAGAATAGCTCGTGTTGGTAGCAGGAGTGGCGTTTCATTTTCCTTTCTTGATTAGCATTGTGGTAAAGACAACAAGCTGGAGATATTGAAATCTACAAATCACCAATGAAATGCTAATATGAAACTCCTCTAAATATTATGCAGTTCTTCAGGCATCATCCTACCAAAACATTGATGAATTGAATCTCTATATTGTGCCATCAACCCACTCTCTCAGCTCTTCAATTATCAAGATATATGATTTCGCTTTGAGATCACAAGCACTTTATTAATCATACGCAATCACCAAATTCAAAATTCAATGATACAGAAAAGAATATTATCACTGGAATAAATTTCAGCTGCTTACAAAAGATTTATATTATTTAATCATCACCATAATCTTGAAGTTTGTACAATTCTGCAAAACCGGAAAAAAGCTGAAATTTTTCACCTTGATCTCCAACTAAAATAATGAAATTTTCCTTTTCAAAGACTTCATAAATTTCATCAAAACTCCAATCATTTAAGTCCCAGTGAGAAACCTATATGATTTCTCCCGCAATCAGCCAGGGTGGATAATCTCACCACCAGATCTGATCTTTTCTTAGAGGGTTTCCGTCCTCCAAAAGGATGTGGTGAACCTTGTTCAACCAACAAAGAACATGTTCTCCAATTCCCAAACCAGCATACCTCCAGCAATGCTCCAGAAATATTTTATTAATTCCTCCTCGTAACTCCTCATGTCTTCTTGAATTCTCATCTTTTTTCCTTTTCACCTTTTATTTAATTCTTTTGAGAATCCAACCAAAAAGTAACTTAATTCAATTTATCTTTTCTAACATTAAGTTATTTTGTACCATTAACTTAAGTTGTCCTTTTTAATTTAACCCCTTTTGACAACTTAAATTAATTATTTAATTTTATGTTGACTCATAAAAATTGGGGACATTACAGAAGCATTCTCTTCCAGGAAATAACTCATGCATTTCACCTATCCAATTTTTTGTAGGTGTCAAGAGTTCTTTCTTCTCAAAACCCAAACTCAAAGGGAACATTTATTATAATGTGAATCTAGAGGAACCCATTGTTCTATATGCATCCATTTTTCATAGGTGACATGGGTTCTTTTGTAATAATCCACCATTAATATTTTTTAAAAACTCCACAACTTGTTAGCGTTAGCCAATAATCAAAGATAACCAACTGAAGTAAACTCCCTTCCACTTTCTAATCACCTAGATCCGGATGTGGACAAGGTGAGAGCATACGGTGGTAAGGTTACAATGCTACGCTACTGAAATGAACTACTTGTTCAGTGAGGTGAGTATGAAATCTTCAAACATAAGGAAACATCTACTTATTCAACGGAAATCTACAACTAGCAAGAAAGCCATTGGCAGCAAGCCAACCAAGCAAAGAAAGATCCTCCACTTATTCAACGGGTATAACATGAAAAGTAAAGAAAGCTCAACCGCTTATTCAACAAGAGCGCCACTTATTCAGTGGGGTTAGAAATGATGTGAAAAGTAGAGAAAGCTCAACCGCTTATTCAGCGAGAGCACCACTTATTCAATAGGGTAAGTAACAATAAGCAAAATAGTTGATTCACCGATGGTTTTACCAAATGGTATTACAAAGGAGCTCATTACAAATTGTTCCAGAATATCATAAACTGCTGTTATACTATGAAAATGATGATAGCTTGTAGCACAACTCCCCAAAATGATACCCCAACATGAATATAAGTATTTCACGACAAAATACAACAATGATACCCCAATAGGAAGACCCCCAAGTGATTGAAGGTCTAGAACACTACTGCTGCAGGTATGATATGGAATGTACAGCAGACTGGAAACACCAACCAGCAACTACCCAATGATCACAACTTCACCAAATCGCCATAGAAACTCTCCCAAATACTTGAAAAGAAAATGTATAGGCTAGGTGCCACCCAAACACACAGAACAATAAGGACAAAGGGTAGATTTCTATCACCAAGAACCAAGTATCAAACCCTCAAAGAGGTACGACCAGCAAGAGGGGTGATTTGCTCCTAGAAATTCATGCCTCCATAAATTCTGATTTCTTGCACCAAGGGTCGCCTCAACCTACCAAACAAGAATGAGCAATGCCCACAAAAAGATCTTTTAACCTCCAATCAACATGAGCAATGCAATGGTACGGCCTAGTGTAGGAAAGCAATGACCAGCAAACTGAAACCTCCAGAAATCACTTCAAAAATGCCTCCAAAACGCTGCAAATCATCACACACACCAAAAGCATATCTAGAAAACATCATACAATTCCAAAACTGATAATGAAAGGAAAGCCATCACCAAATAAGCCCAATGGAGTCACACCCATGTCCAACTAGGGAGTATCTTTCAACCCTGAAACAAGAAGCAACTTTGAAGGTTTTTGTCTCCAAGGCCCTTGAAGGATTCAATCCTCATTCCGACAGCACTTCATTATCATAAGTTTGCATAATGAAAATGAGAGCAAGAGAGGGTTTAAATAGAAATTAGGGCCCCAAAAATTTGAATTGCTTTTCCCTCCAATTGGGACGCCCAACTTGAGAAAAGAATATTAATTTTATTTTATTTCTTTTTCCCCTCTCATCTAGGCGTCCAAGCAAGCACATAACACCTTTTAAAAACAACTTAAGTTACCAATGCTAGGCGTGGGGGTGCAAGGGAGCCTTTTTGAACTTTATAACTTAAGTTGCAATATTTTTCTTTTTCGAACTCCAAGGATGGTGGTTGCACTGAATTGCAAAAAATGACAGAACTCAACAACTGAAACTGCCACCATTGCCAAAATTGGAAACCCAACGCTGAACTATTGCCAGGACCACTGCCAAAAATAGCACTTACTAAAAATAGCATATTGCTAAAAATGGTAAGTGTGTCCAATCACCAAATTAGCCCAAACTAAGATGTAGCTGTGACGTACTAAAAATAGTAAGTACTAAAAATAGACATTGCTAAAAATAGCAATTATTGTCCACCAAGGATCTTAGAAAACCTAGAAAAACCCAGAAAACACTCTAGCGACCCTCTGCAAATGCACCCTGAAAGTGCTGGGAAGAAACCTCCAAGAATCTTGGAATCCCCTAAAACACCTCGGAATAGCCTACGGGACTCCCGAAATAGGCTAACTATCACTAAAAAGCTTAGGGCTAAAAAGGGGACATTACATCTTTCTAGAAGAAACTACTGATCCAAGAAGATCTAGGAGAGTAGTCCAGGGAGATCCAAGAGCCTGATCATAATGTCATGGTGGTGCACAAAACCAAATCCAGCATATACCATGAGATTCATCACAACCTTGACCGCACGTGGTTGAAACCATCAAGTCTAATTCATCACATATGGTACCACCAAGTATAAAAAGTGTTAACGCAGTCCAGGGCACTCATGCCATGGCAACACTTGGAAAAAGACAAAGCTTGCTATATCAACTGGCATATGGCAAAAGGCAGTTCTGCTTGTAACCATTAAGTTATCTCTTTGTCTTCCACAGTTCTCTAACTACAACAAATAGCTATTTATCCAGGAGGCTTCCAGTTCTTAGTTTAAAGTTTTGCTCTTACATCTAACTACTCAAATCTTTGTATAGAACTTGTCGATAGTTAATATAATATCTCATTTCAGTTGGACTTTGATTCTACTGTTCTGTTCATTCTCTTTGTCACAGTACTCTGATGGCTTTGTGAATAACTGTACAAAACCATTTTTGTTTATAACAAACTGGCACCCCTATTTTAGTGTGTTTTCCATCCAATCCCCCCTAGGCTCTAGATAATCCTACCCAGGCTCTAGATAATCCTAGGAAATAGCAGATATGAAGCTTCCAGAGTAAGGGCTTGTGAAGAAGGCCCTGGCCTCACTATGAAGGGATCTGCAGGTCTGACCAATTCACCATAAGAAATCTAATCTTTGCAGCGTTTTGCTACTGACTTGCTGAGTCTATTGTTCTGCTCATTCTCTTTCCCATTGTACTCAAATGGCTTTGTGAAGAACTGTATAGATCATTTCTTCTAGGCTCTTATAATACATTGAATACCCTATCTTAGTGTGTTTTCACTTGAATCGCCCCTAGGTTCCAGATCATTGAGGGAGACTGCAGATCTGAAGCTTCTAGAGTGCAGGCGGCCTGTGAAAGAGGCCATGGCCTCTCCTTAAGAAGGGCTCCAAGGCCCTGATCAATTCAGCCTAAGAAATTCTTTTTTTTAGTGTTTAGCTGTTGATCTTGCTGATCTTGCTAACTCAGCTCCTACAGGAGATTTATCTAGATGATAGATCAAGGGGTGTGATCCATAACATCAATTCAAAAATTTACAGTTTCCCAAAGACTCATTAAGCTATCAATTATTGAATAAAATTTGAAGTTGATATGAATCTTAATGAACATACCTTTCCAATGAACAAAAGCGGTAACAGCAAAGAAGGAATCACTGAAACCAATCCAAGAAGCAAGTACTCCAACTCTTTGAATTTCTATCCAAGATCCAGACAAAACATTAGTCTGAATGCAAGCATTAAAAATTTTTGCATCTTGTCCACAAACATAATACTCTGTTTATTGCTCATTAACAAGTCATAGAAACAACTATAATAGAATGACTAGTGCCTTATCATGTAAATGTAAAACATAAATAATCCAAAAGCAAATTTCAACATCACAAAAATCTAGTTCTACCTAAACAGCTGAAAGCAGCATTTATTGTTCACATTGTTAGCAACAGAAAGCACACTATCAATACAATTATTTCCAGTGCAAGATAAGAATTGCAATTCATATCAAGAATGGTAAGATGAGTATGTAATAATTGATGCTTAATTTCAGAGGTAGTGTCTAATTATAATGCAAGAAATACAAGGAGTGTCTTATATAAACCAGCACCCCTTCCCTCACCATGGAATTACCATTTGAAGAACCAACGATTGTTGGTTAGGCCTTAACCATTGGGTTTAACTGTTTAAAACCATCTCATAACTTACACTACCTTAGATGACAACTAAAGTAACAAAACTAAATCAGCATAACATGTATTAAAATAACAATGTCTACATTATTCCCTCTCAAAAAGAATAATTCAGAGTCCCATCCAGCAAAGAAAATGAACAAAATGGAAACAAAATCACTGAAGAAACGAGGAACAAGAGGTCCTTGGAGCTACATTGATGACAGCTGATCCTGAAAAGGTTTTCCCAGTAGGTCATGATTGCAGCCCAGAGTTCTAGACCTCTTCTATATGCTGCTTTAGGTGGTGTATTGCAATGATTTCCCTTCTTGAGAGTTCTTCACCAAGTGGACAACTTCCTGAAGCTTGCACCAAACATGATCCCTCTCTACTACAATATTCAACACCTTGATCTTTAGCTGAACCACTTCCAGCTTGAACTAACAAACTTAGCAACATGAGCCTCAGCAAGTTAAATCTGCTAGACCAGCTAGACCTTTGTTGTTCTAGCTCATTGCACAAGGTTTCATTAAAAATGGTAACATTGGCTTCTTCTTCAGAGGTCCAATGTGCTCACACATGGTGTTTTGCAACATGATATACTAATACCTAAAATGATGCCCAACAGAGTTCAATGTTTCCAAGGTTCCCAAACTAAAAATGGAATAGCAGGATGAGCTTTGATTGGCAGCCATTGGTCTAAGGACATTTCTGGCATATTCTTCTCTAGCAAACCTTGGTTCATAAATGTCCTTACAAACTTCAAGTGGCATTCCACCTCTGCAAACTTCTGAATACAAGCTACCTCCTCTAAGATTAATAAAGAATGAGAAGCCTACATTTCAGACCATTTTGGTCGCATCAAGCATGGCTTCAGCCATTGGCGCTATTTTATGTAGGAGTTGTTGCCAAGTGTCAATAGGGTCTGCAAAATTCAGCCAATGAAACTGCACTGAAATAGAATCTCTCTGGGGGCCAAGAAAGACTACTCAAAACAGAGTGTGTAGGTGCAATGGAAGAGGTAAACTCTTCCCAAGAATAGTGCACCTCTAGCTCTAGGACTAGTGGACACTCCACCTGTTGGAGTGGGCCATGCAAATCTATTGCAATCAGAAGTGTGAGTAAAGAATGGGGAAGGCTCACAAGAAGAATATCCAACATATCCATAAGTGCAGCCAACTGATCCAGCCACTCCTCTATATGGTGGACCTCATCCAATGGTGGAAGTACATGTGTGGGGAGTAGGAGCAGAGGAAAGAACAAGTTGTTGGCTGCCCTCTACCTTATCAAGATTATCAGTTCGCTCATTATCTTCTCTGCAAAGTGCAATATTCTAAACTGAGGGTATATCCTCTACCACCATTTTGTATTTCTTGATAGTTGATGGTATTTTGGCTATCTTTTGTAGCTTCCTGTTGGCCCTGGACATCTATGAATTGTGTCCCAAGTGATTTCCATCTGAAGATAGATTACCAAACCAGGTCATAGGTATGTTGTCCCCAATTTTTACTACCATCAAATTGAGCCCATCATGAATTTTCTTCATATTCTAGCCACTCATTTAGTTCTAAATAAAAGCTATCACCTATAGGATTCAATTAAATTCTAGAGAGTAAAGTCTACAGGGCTGCCAGAACAGGTTACTAGAAAAGCTGCTGCAAGCAGATAATCAAAATGTGAAATCGGTTAATTTCTTTACCTAATGCACTAGTCATATTAGACTCCACTTAATATCTTTGTGTGGTTCAAGTTGAGTTTTGGTGATTTTACAATATTAAATAACATTAATCCCTTTGAATTAATTAATTTAATTAAAAGTCATAAAGTAACCTAATGAATTAATTGAAAGTTATCATATGTAAAAGCCAAAGTATCAGTATTCTAAAGTGCTATTAGTTAATTCATTTAGCAGTGCCCTTATAGCAATGTACAATGCTTGTGGGTACACTGCAGAGTGCAGACACTCAATGGATATTTGACATAATATCTTAAACAGATTGACACTTGGTCTTGTTGCATGCATTCCAATATTCAAATAGGATATGCTGCAAAGCAGCTTTATGAAATAGAATCTCAAGATGTTGCTAATTATGTGCTAATATCAAATATCAATGCAAAGGTTGATAGATGTGTATAGACTGAAATATTCCCTTGTTTTTGTGTCCTGTCATGATGATGAATAGATGAAGTACAACGGAACAGATTTGACAAGATTGAAGGTTCTTCATGGGCTTGATAAAGTAATGGATTTTTTATCAGCTGTTGCAGTTGCAATCACCCTGATATGTATGCAAAGTGTGGAAGCATGGCTTGGTCTCATGAGCCACAAGAATAGAGGATATGCATAAATGAATTCATTGAAAATGCCTTAGAAAGTTTTAAACAATATAATGAACAGGTCTCCAGCCTAATCAACTCATCTTTGACCACATTTTTCCCCTTCTGTGCCTAAATGCAAGTTTTCATGCAGCATATAGACGTCCATTGAAACGTAAAGGATTGAGAAATCTAATCAAGTGCAGTAGCCGTGACCATTCTAGTTGGCACATATGTGAAATATAGAATAACAGATAAAGTGCATAAACTGTTGGATAAAATGCCACAAAGAAATATGCACACACAGCTAAGGCAGGTGAATTGTTTGACAGTGTGTCTCTATGAAATATAATAAGCTGTATACCCATGTCTTTGAGAGAGGCCTTAAAGGCTCTTCTATGATCGTCAGGCAGCTTAGGATGAGCACATGTTGTCCTATGGTTTAAGATGGATGAATCAAGATTCACCATGGCGATTCATAGATGTCTAGATGTGGCTAATCACTTGGATATGTTAGTTTTATGAACGGAAATGCAAATAAGCAGAAATACAACACACACAGATCAATGAACACAACAAGTTACCCTGGGAAAACCCTCCTACTTGAGGGAGAAAAACCCAGCAAAAAATGATCTCTTATGTATCAGATGAATAAGTGCAGAATTCTGCATACAAAATCAGGCCCTAGGCATGACCGAGTCTCATACAGTGAGATATATCACTTCTCCTTAATACGAATGATAATACTTCTTCTTGAAATGAATATGCTGCCGAAGAAACTGAACTGCCTGGGAAAATGTGAACTGCTGCTTAGAAGATGCGAACTTGAATTGAATGAATTGATGCCCAAATGAGAGGACTTGATCCTCCTTAAATACAACACCAAGCAACCTCCCTTCTAGGTCGGCTTTTAGAAAGAATATAAATATTATTTAAAACATGAAGGCCGACCTGCCTTGAACAAAAATATATTGAAGAGAAAAATATCTCCCGCAGCTACAACACTAACACTCCCTCTTAGCTAGGGAGGTATTTTCCAGATATCCTTGTCATGGAGTCTCTCAACATGACACCCACAATGGCTACACCCATTTGTGGAAAACCACATCTCAGTCTCAGAGATGTCCAAGAGTTCATCATGGAGTCTCTCAACATGATGTCCACAATGGCTACACCCATTTGTGGAAAACACATCTCAATCTCAAAGATGTACAAAGGTTCATCACGGAGTCTCTCAACGTGATGTCGTCATGGAGTCTCTCAACATGACGTCCACAATGGCTACTCCCATGTGCGGAAAGAAACACATCTCAATCTCAGAGATGTACCAAGGTTCATCACGGAGTCTCTCAACGTGATGTCGTCATGGAGTCTCTCAACATGACGTCCACAATGGCTACTCCCATGTGGAAAGAAACACATCTCAGTCTCAGAGATGTACAAGGGTTCATCACGAAGTCTCTCAACATGATGTCGTCATGGAGTCTCAACATGACGTCTCATCTCAGTCTCAAAGATGAACAAGGGCTTGCACCTCATATTTCTCCATCTCAAAGAAATATACACTACAAGGACTTTCACCTCATATTTCTCCGTCTCAGAGAAATATACATTACAAGGGCTTTCACCTCATATTTCTCCATCTCAGAGAAATATACATTACAATAAATCTTCATGATGATGTGACTCCCTCTAAAGCTCCAAGTACCCACATCAACCTTCTGACCTCCTCGTCCAGGATTGTCTCTGTTGGTTTTTCAGACTCCGTCTGAATGTCATTTCCTCCTCTTCGAAGAAACTGATCGCAATGACAATCTGTATAGGTTCTTCTGACGAGTGCCAATCACACGAGCTGAATATATGCTGGAGTTCTTCGTCCATTCAAGAACCTTTCCTTCAAAGAAGGCAACCTTGTACCCTTTGTCCTCCAAGGCTGAAATGGAAACAAAGTTCCTTTTGATCCCAGGTATGAACAATACATCACTCAAATGAAGAGGGATACCTGAATCTAGCTGGAGGGAAGTGGCCCCAGCTCCTTTTACAGCATAGCTAGCATCATCTCCAATTATCACTTGTAAGTTAGACTCTTTCTCTACTAAGTCTGTAAGATGCTCTCTGTAGCCTGTGATGTGACATGAAGCACCACAATCTATCAACCAAGTATCACTGTCAGATTGTGCATTACTTGAAAGAGCGGAGATGAATAAGAAACCTTTTGAATCAACTTTAGAACTTGGCTCCTTCTGAGATGTCCCTATGTCAATTTCCGCAGTAGAAACATGTTGTGTAGACTTTAATTTGCAATCTCGAGCAAAGTGACCATACTTGTCACACTTGTAACATTGTATGTGAGAGAGATCCTTCTTCTTCTTCAGTTCTGGGCAGAATCTAATTCTTTGTCTCTATTCCTCTTTCTTCCTTTGCCTCTTTCTCTAGAAGTATGTGTAGCAAGAACTTGATTTTCTACATCATGATAGTTTCGCCCAATTCCTCTTGCTGCCAATCTGGTTTCTTCTTGAATACAATCAGCTCGAAGACGATCAAACTTGGGCAACTTGGATCTCCCACTGATGCTTTGAATAAAGGGTTCCCAAGATTGGGGAAGACCATTTAGTGCCAACATAACAAGATCTTTGTCTACAATTATATCCTCAATAGCACTCTGAAGAGCACAAAGATATACTGAGGGGAGGGGGGTGAATCAGTATATCAACAAACTTTTACCCTCTTAAAACTTCTTATCAACTTCAAACTCTAACACAAATCAGCTATGCAAGAATATCACAATATGAACAAGTTGACACCAACAATTGTACTTTATGAATTATATAAGCTTTTACGATGAATGTAGGCACCAACCTACTTGTTTCACCAATTATGTAGTTTAGTAGGCACCAACCTACAAAGAGCACAAACCCTTAATTCTCATTTAGTAGGCACCAACCTACAAGGAGCATCAACCCCTAATCCTGATTTAGTAGGCACCAACCTACAAGGAGCACTAACCCCTAATGTTTGTAGGCACCAACCTACCAAAGGTTCCAACCCCCACTTGCCAAGCACCAACTTAGCAAAGATAGAAATATCAAGAATAATACTCCACCTTCAATGTTGCTTCCTCAACCGATGATAGACAATTCTGCTCAAACACTCTTCTCACAAATCTGGTATAATCTTCTCGATCACATATGATATTCAATTAAAGTCCTTCTGCTGTTCTGTTTTACACAGCCATCAACACCACACCTGATTGTGTTCTAAAGATATATCCTTTATTTTTTTCAACACACACAACAACACTATAATATTTCCTTCACAAAAATCTGCTTGAATTCATTCTTTTATCTGTATACTCATATTCATATACCTGCTGCTGTGTATATGTTTTTTTTTTTCCCTTTTAAATGCTCAGAAAATATCCATTATTCACACACAGCTACTCAACCCATACTTATAAATGATATTCATTTTCTTCTCTCTATCATAAATGATGTTCAATAAAATCCACAACACACCCATTTGGGTTTAGAGATATATCATTTATTCCGCCACATATTTTTCTCTCTTCTAATCACCTTTTATATCCTCATGTCTTTATATGAAAGAGGCAATTGTTCCAAGAGAAGCGACACTTCATAAAGAATGCTTGCTTTCAAAAAGGAGAAATACGTGCCTCTTTGTTAATGCTTGACCACACTTTAAAAAACTAATCGCTGCCTCTCTTATCTCGTCTTATTCATTGTTACATCCCGATATTATAACTACTATTGTATAGGGCCATTGAATGTAATGTGTGAATCTTGATGATGAATAAAACATGGTTGATCTCGTTATTAAATGAATGAGTCCTGTTTAAATGATGGTTTCATTTGATTGTTACTTCTAAATGATTTAGTTTTGATTAAATGTTGCATACAGTTATGGAATAATGTTAATCTAACTTTTTATAATGTTTTATGCAAACTGCCTTGTTGTGAGCATATGACTGCTGGTGTCATGTCGTGATGTGCAGGTATGAAGACTGTACCTCCGGACAAAGGAGAGACATCATTCGGGGAGGAACTTGGTCGGGTAAACAGTAACGAATACCAAATTGAGCATACACACACATACTATAGAATGAGTAAGCCAAGTCTGTTTGTCGAGGCAACGGTAAGTCATCCATAGGCTTGTGTATTGACATAAGGATTTTGTATTCCCTTCTTTATGTTTAGGAGATGTGATTGTTTAAATGTCAGACTTGCTATACCATGACCCAAGTATGAATGGTGTGAATGTTGTGTAATGATTGAATGTGAACGCATGCACATCTATATATTGTGAACACGTATTTATATGTACAGACATATCAATACATGTGTATGTTAAGCAGACGGATATGCTCGTACACATGTGTTGACATGTATGTATGCATACATACGTAAACACAGGTGTATATATGTACTCGTTCCGCCTGATATCTGTAATGAAAATAATATTTAATAATATTGCCTAGCAAAATTACATAAATATTTATGTATTAATGTATATATTAACAATGTGATTATATTAGGAAATACATAAATACCTATGTAAATGTATTATATAGTTATATATTTAAAAATATATATTAATATTAAGGTAATATTTATATATATATATATATATATATATATATACATCACGATGTAATGTCGGAAAATATATATATTTATATATTTAAAATATTACACTTAATTGAAATATATATGTGATAAAATATATAAATGAATAATATTGAAATGTGAATTATATAAAACAAAGAAAAAAAAAAAAAAAATTATATATTTAAAATATTACACTTAATTGAATACATATTGATAAAATATATAAATGAATAATATTGAAATGTGAATTATATAAAAAAAAAAATTAAAAAAAAAAAAATTAAGTAAATAATACCTTGAGTAATATTTAATATCATGGTAAAATTATTAAATTAGTTTTAAATGAAGTCTTATTTTAAAGCTTTATTTAAAACGTATTAATTTGTGAAGAGCAAATTCGAATAGAAAATAATTGAAGATTTCATTTTTAAATAATGACACCTCTTTAAGGCATAAAATAAATATAAATTTCGTTTTAAAACTATGCTGAAACTATGAAAGAGAAAATAAAACAAAATGAAAAACGTTTTCATGAAAATCGCGTGAGGAAGATGCGCGCAGGAAGAAAAACGCGTCTGAAGCGCGTGGGCAAAGAACGGGTCATTGATAAATGGTCGAATACTAATTTCATGGCAGAAATAACGACGTGGGAACATTTTAAGCCTTGACCTTTTCATCTGGAATGAAACCTCCTGATTTATTGCTACAAAATAACCTAAAATCTGTAAACGCGTTGAGCTGTCGACCTTGGAAATTCGCCATGTGAAGTTTGTTGAAGGGATAATGATTAAAGTTGAAAATTTCTTCAATTGCTGGCGCTATAAAGATCGAATCACTCTTTTGAAAGATGACCTATGGTCTAAACACTTGCCAAGTATCATTTCTGGGCACTTGTTGTCAATCTGCATGCCTACATAAGTGGGAATCGGTTGCAATTCGGGCCCTATATAATGACGCCCTTCCATTCATTGTGAACACACGCCTTTGGAGCATTCTGAGTTTACTATTTTATTCCATATCCATTACATTGTTCTGCCTGAGTTTCCTGTATTGTTGAGTTTGATAAATTCAGTGAATTATTTTCAGCATTTGCCAGTCACAGTGAATTAAGTCATTGGAGTTTAAAGTGAGGTATTTATATAGTTGAGTAGGAATTGAGTGTTGGAAACACATCTGTGAGAAGAGATATAGGAGCTCACTATAGAGTGAAATACTTTCATTTAAAGAAGCCATATTTAGCTGAAACCTGGAAGCTTATTTGAAGGAGAATCTAGAAGAGCAAATTTGGAAGGAGAAGCTTTAAAATCAGGCATGAATCTTCCTAGTTTATAATTTTTATTGAAGTGTTGTTTCCATTTTGATTTTGTGATTGCTGATTTCAATTAGTTCTAATAGGGAAGAACTGTTTTGATGAATAATTAAAGCAATTCATTTAAGAAGAAAATGTGAAAAGGATTCAATGATTAGGGGAATTGTGAAAAAGGGAATATATGAGTAAAAAGCTTAAGGGATTAGATTATTTTTCTTGCATTTAAACGAAATTATGGAAAAGATAAAGGGGAAGGATTTATTTGCATTTTGATTGGTTATTGCATGTTGTGTATGATCTCTATATATGGAGAATACGTAGACGTATTATTTATCTACTAGGATCGAAATGATGGCAGAATCAAGTGAAGTCTTTTAGCTTAAGTTATTAGGATAACTGAGACAAGTTTAGTACTCCTAGGATAAAGAATTCCTAGTTAGGAAGAATTGATACAAGACTCTTGAATACTGTTTTCATTTCTAGTAGGTTCGTATGATTGTAGGATGTCTGGGATGACGATTCACCCATTGAAGGACAAACCTATGCGTAGAGTAAGGAAGCCTTAAGTCAAATCGGCCCTGAGTAGTGTTTATGATAGATGACCTTCATTCGAAGTACTTAATGAGAATACTTTGGCCAAAGTAGTGAAAGGTACGACATCCACCTAGATGTGAGATAGTTGAGACTACACTGTCAGTTCATTGTGATCCGAGTACCAGGATCGAGATTGTGAAATAGCAAGGTTCATAGTTGAGACCAGCGGGCTCATAATCGCAAAGGATACCCTACCAATCTCTTCTTCTCGGGAGGGCCGCTCATTGCAAAATGATCGTGCGGGGGACCGCATTATAAGTCCGTGGTTGGCGGAAAAGCGCCCGAGTGATGTTTCTCCTCCACAGCAATCGGCCGATGTACCAAGATTTGAAAGGACGATCTCCTGGACCTTCTTACTTCTATTTGTGCAAAAGCTTACGAGCTATGTATGTAACTGTATTACTTTAAACTCTGATTTATATTTGCAATGAAAATGAAATTCATGAGGAAACATATTGTAACTTGTACATGTTTATCAATAAAGAAAGGAAGAAATTTTATTGTAATATCTTTGTTATATGTTACTTTTACATGTTTTAAGTGAAAATTGGAAAGTTTTTAATTTACGCAGAATTGGGTCGTAACATTCATTTTGTCTCTTGCATGTTTTTGTCTTATATAATACTTGTCTTTTTATAAACCCAGTCGCTGCCTCTTTTAACATATAAACCACACGTAAGCATTTTTGACTTTATATTAAAGGCTGTCCCTTTATTAATGCTGCTTTTACTTTAATCACCACTTTTTAATTGCTGTCTTCTTTTGTCACATCTGATTTTTGTCTTCTTAATTTTGTCTTTTATGTGGTTTTGTTTTATTCACTGTTCTCTTTAATAATTGCTGCTTCTTCAATAATCATATCAGTTCATTTAAAGAATTGTATTTGTTAGCAATTTAAATCACTAGAGGCAAACATAAGCTTTGATATATGATCAATCACTTAAGCTTTGACTTAGATATGCATTTTTATTTTTTAATGAATGATTTTGGTTTGCATACTGACAACATAATCTGAAGATTACAAACAGCAGTCTGAAGAATATCGTATGAACTATTTCATTGCCACTCATACTGATTTCTGATTTTGTCTCTTCTTTCAGACTTGATGAGTCTGATCCAGAAGTCATATATTTCTTTTCATATCTGATCTGTACTTTAATCTGCTCATAGGATCTGATAATAGTGCCTTCTATTCTGCTTACTACTTTGCTTAATATTTGTTCTCATACTTAAATCTGGGCGCTATCATTTAATTCATGTCTTCACCTAGTGGTAAGTAGTCTTTCTGAATCATTCTTACTTCTTGATTTGCCTAACAAGGTATTATAAGAGTTCTCATTTTTCTTCGTGTCATTGTCACTCTCAAACTGATCTTTTATGACAACAACAATCTCATATATGTTATCACGGAATCTAGCAGCGCTCGTTCCACGGATAACCCCCCTACGAAACTTGTCCGTTTCTTAGGATTCGTGAAGTTCAAGTACGCATAACGAGGTGATTTTTGAGCCACCTCGAAATGCGTTCCCAAGTCTCGAATAGTCAATTCGAGCATTCCCCCTTGTTCGCCTCGCAAAGACCTTCGAAACGAGATCTTTCGCGACGTTTCAATCGGCCATACTTTTGCAGATACATTAAAATGCAAAGGGCACTCAAAAGCGCGCCCCTCATGGGAAGCAAATTTGACTTCGTAAGTCCGAATACGCAAGGGCGCTTAAAAATTAGCCATCAAGATGAGCGGAATTCGTATCAGGCGCAAATTTTACTACTACATTTTTCTTCGACACTTAAACGTTTTTCATGCTTCTGGCACGTTTCTTCATGTTTTCGCGTTTTTCGTCAATCGTGCCACTTTTTGTGCCTAAATTTATTGCACGACTTGAGTTAGGTTTTTAATTCTCATTTTCAATTAAGTGAATGAGTTCGCCATTTTATTGTCTACATTTCATTTTATCTTCTTTTCTCTCTTGCTGGGCGAATTGCACTTCAACTGCAAATCACGTTTTTGGAGTTTCGCCATTCTTTCCTCAGCAAGTTTTCGCGCCTTGGTTCTGGTAAGTCTTTTGCATTGTCTTTTTCTTATGTTCTGTATATGATCTATGTTCATTATTTGCGTGTTGTTCTTCATTCGTGTTTTTGTTTCTTACATTCACGTCTTTCATCTCATTTCGTGTTTTGTTCTTTCCATTCGCACTCTTCTCTTTTCTAACCCCACGCTTTCTCTTCCTTCGCGTTTTCCTCTTCATGTTTGCCATTCATTGTTTGCTTTCATTGCACGAATATTGGCAAGCCTTTACTAACCCTACGCATTCTTTTCTTTGTTTTCCTAAACGCATAGTGTTCTTCATTCGTGCTTTTCTTTTCAACACCCATCCCTATTCTTCATACGCGTTTCTTTCCCCATTCTCCTCTGTACGCAATGTCCCTTGAGAACTTCTATCTACCCGACATGTTTGTGTTGAAATATCTTTGTCAGAAGCTCTTCATTCGTTTTGGTAAACATTGAAAAGATTCATCATTGTGAAAAAGAATTCCTTTGACCCTTGAATGCGTATGTAATTGGATGGAGACAATTTCGAAAGCTTTCATTGTTATAAACATTGCATTTGCTAAGCTCAAGCGCCTTCGCCATTCCTCCTTGCATCTACATTTTCAAAATTGCCAAAATTTGCAAAAGCGCTGAAATTAAGCGCCATGACATTTCAAACATGTCAAAAATTGCCTAACACTGGAAAAGTGTAAGGACGCTAAAATTTAGCGCCCTTACACCAAAAGCAATTTTCCAAAAATGTAAGGGCGCTGAATTTTAGCGCCCTTACACTTTTTTCAGACTTTTTCCAATTTCTTCCAAATGAACTTCATTCTTGACCAGTGCACTCCTGAGCCTCATTTTTCCGCATTTGTGCATCGTTTTGCGTGCCTCTCCATCCGCTTCATGAATTCCTATCCTCGTGCTCATTTCGCGCTTACCCATGTTTTCTAACAATTGGTGTTTGTTCTGGCTAAACGGATTGCAGTCTACTTTCAGAGATCGTCAAATCAAGAGTGATCAGAGTTCCAGTTCTTTTTGATGACTGCTACAAAACCTCCTTCTTCTTCGAAAACAAAAGGCAAGATGAAGTACAAATATCAAGGCATCTATCCGCCAACTATGGTTCTTTCAAAAGTTGAAGAGATAAAAGATACAGAAGTTGGCCACCAAGACTTGGTTGACTTCGCAAAGTTGACAGAGACGAAGCCCCTCCCTAATTCAATGAGAGCAATCGTACACAGCAATCTCCACTTGGTGGCGATGTTCCCTACAACTGCGCACAATACTGAGTTTGTTCTTCAAGTTGCGTCTCATTACATCCGAGAAAGCAGAAGTGTGATCGACTCTTCCGGGCACGAGATTCTGAGACTCGACCCCAACTTCTTTGATATTGTCTTCAAAGTCCCTCACATGGACAAATATATTGACATCTCTATATCAAAAGCACAGGAGATCTTTGATGCTGATCCCAATAAAGCCAAACAGTTGATAAATACTCAATGGCTCAAGAAGCCTAGATCGTTTGTTTCTAGATGGCCGAAAGGACTCCTGAGAAGTGACTTCAAAGACGACGTCAAGGATATGATCACGTTTCTGAGCAGAGTGAAGGGCTTGCCAGAATCATCCACTTTTCACGACTGGATGTATGAGTACATCAGGATCATAAGAAGGCAGAAGGTGCATATTGACTAGGGTAAACAAATCAGTGATGAGATGCACGAGCAGTTGATTAATGCT
>VDFB02226209.1:0-60043 GCA_007258455.2 Sequoia sempervirens | reverse complement strand
AGAAGAATATATGACAATAATCAAAGGTAAACCATGAGTAAAACCACTTTGAGGGGAATCCTCCCAAAAGCACTTTCCTAAGAGAACAATCTACAAGTTGATGTTTAACTATTAACTATCTAGCTCTTATGTATTGATAAAATTAGATTAGGGTAGATCCAAAAGCCCTCACAAAGACAATTACTTTGAATCTACAAAATCTAGACTGCAATATAAATAAATAGTACAGTCATCTTAGGCTATGATACATAAGCATCTGGGTTCAAAAGCAATCTTGTGTAACCACAAATTTTTTGTTGTTGTTGTTATGTTTGGTTTTATTCCTTGTTTTTGCTTGTAGGAATTGATGATGAAATAATATAATGTGTTTGCACAAGTATCCAAAATGAAATGTAGATGAATATATGACAATGATCAAAAGTAAACCATGAGTAAAACAACTTTGAGGGGAAACCTCCCAAAAGCACTTGCCTAAGAGAACAATTTACAAGTTGATGTTTAAGTATTAACTATCTAACTCTTTTGTATAGATAAAACTAGATTAGGGTAGATCCAAAAGCCATCATGAAGAAAACTACCTTGAATCTACAAAATCTAGAAGCTATTGCAATATAAATAAATAGTATGATCACCATAGGCTATGAGACAAAAGCATCTGGGTCGAAGAGCAATCTTGTGTCACCAAAAATAATTTTTTTTTTTGTTACATTTGTTTTTCTTGTTTGTTTTTTCTTGTAGAAGTTGATGAAATTATGAAAAATTCTTATATATTCATGATCAACTGACAAATTCATCTTGAAGAAGAGCTAAAAAGTATCCACATTTCATGCTTTAAGAAGATTTGATAAAAATAGAGAAAGTTATGGAGTTGTGGACTTTTCACGTGCATCCAGACTTGCAAAACTTCTGGCCTTATTTGAACCCCCTAAATCCTTTTGGGCATTGAATTCCCACCTAGCCTTACCTTCTAAGGCATTACAAAACTTTGGCATGTATCTGGATTGTGGAACCTTAGCTTGCATCTGGACCTTATCCAGTTATCTCCTGTTCTCCCACAATTCCACTTGTAGTTTAATTTCCAACAAGATTGTCTAATGCAAAACTTTCTGCCAGTTTGAGATATATCCTGATACCCATTGGATCCTCGCAGTTCCACCTGAACTTTATTTCCCCGCATCATCGATCAAGGATGTTTCTTGTGAAACTTCAATTGCACGACCGGATATATCAAGATCCCCCTTGTAATTCTACAAATTCTAATGACTCGGTTTCCCACAATTCCCGATGTCCCTCATTTTCGTGCAAGGTCACCAATTTTGAAACTTCTCCTTAGTGTCAAATCCATCCTGATGGTCCACGATTCCCCACAAAACTTACCGTTGTGAAACTTTTACCGTCATGTGGATATTATCCACTACTCAAAATCCTGTAACATTTGAGAACCCTTGAATTTTTGCAGTTTCTTTTTGTGCCCGATTTGAATACCTAAGGAAACACTTTTCTAACTATAAGGATATACCATGATGACCCTCACATTTTCACATCATCTCAATGGCCACAATTTCTCTACATGGATGTATGGTGGAAGCTGCTCAGATTCTCACAACTATCTAAAAGGTAACAAAAGGTGCCAAAAATGTTTATAACAATCTGCATGTATATTTTAGAGGCCAATGAGAACTTGACACATGTCCCATCACTCTAGGATGTGGAGTGGCCATCATGTTATACTTGTTTGACATTAAATTGAGGTTCCATTCCTTTAGAGAGGGACTTCTTCTACATGAGTTAGGGTTTGAAGAGTTATAATAATTTGAAAGAGGGTTTCAACATAAGGGTTTAGAAGATCATATGGTTTAGTGAATATAAGTTGCAAGGATTTGAAGCTAGGGAATATATGAAGGATACATGAATGCATATCATAATCCTTCTATTATAATAGTCAAATTGTATGCAAATAAAATATAACGATGTTTTTTATTTTAAGTTCTATATAGTTGCTTGATTTAGTAGCTTGTTTAAGTTCACAAATCTCGATTTGCACCAAGTGGTATCAGATTAGGTTGTTCACCATCCTCCAATAGAGCTAAGGCTCAGTATAAGGGCACAAAGTTCCTCTAGTAAAAGAGAGTGGGTAGAGGAATTGTTAAGAGGTACATCTTCCAAAATATTTATTGGGTAGAGGATAGGGTGTGTGTGAGAGAGTGTGTTGCAAAGAAGAGTGAGATTGTGGGTTGTGGACTCCAATAGAGGTTGAAGTTGGGTAGAAGTTGTAGAGTTCATCCACTGAGAGAAAGTGGGTAGAGGAAGTGTTAAGAGGTGCATATTCCATAATCTATATTAGGTAGAGAGTAGATGTGTGAGTAAGGGTTTTGTTGTAGGTGTGAGAGAAACATGTAATTGTAGAAGGGATAAGCTCTAGATTTTATGTGTTTTACTTGTAAGTGGGTGTGTGTAGATAATAAAATTTGAGATTGTGAATGAGGTTGTTACATGGAGAAGAGTTTAGATAGAATAAAGGATCATTGAAGAAAGAAGTGGGTAGAAAAAAATCTCACTAGAAGAAGTTAGGCATAGAAGTTGTCTTAATAAAACCCTAGAAGATTTGTTGTAGAAGAGAAAATTCTATAACTATAGAGGTTAGAAAAGGAGACACAAGAAATTGAAAAGGTATGTTTATTTTAATAAGTCTTGTTGAAATATTGTGAGAGATTTGTTGTAGGGATAATCTTGTGACTATATAGGGTCAATACCTAAGAGATTGAAGAATTTTTTGCAAGTACAATCTTGTAACTGTAAAAGGGTGTGTGAGTACCTAGAGAGTTTATAGAAGATTGTAGAAATGTGAAGTTTTTTGTTGTAGGTAGATTGACATAACTACAAAGGGTTGATGCCCTAGAAGTGGAAAAGATTGTTGCAAGTGAAACTTGTGACTGCAAACGGGCATATGAGTCTTTGAAGAAACTATAGAAGTGAAGAAAGATGTATTCAACAAAGAGGATGAGAAGGGTCATGAAGAGGTCAGTGAGGATCTTATTTTTAGAAGAACAATAAGAAAGAAGGTATGAAGAAGTTATTTTTGAATAGTTGAAAATAATCTAGAAAAGAATGGATGCATTAGAAATTACTCAGAGTAGAGGAAATGTTGTAGATAAAAGAAAATATGATGAAAGGTTAAAAAAAATAGCCTATTAGAAAATGAAAGGTATGTTGTTGAATGCCATGAAAAAATGGTAGATTGCTATCTCAAAGAAGGAGAAGAATGGGATAAATATGATGAAATGGAGGAGCCTACTAGGAAGGAAGTCCTCTTGAAAGAAGATACAAAATGGAGGAATGGAGAAAATATAGTGAAGGAAAGAGAAGAAGAAATGGGATAGATTGAAACCCATATTTTATTTAATGTTGATTTGGTTGCAGTTGATGGAAAGGAAGAGATAATAGAAGAACAAGAAATCCTCAATCAAGGGGATAGTGAAGAAGAAATAAATAAATTATTTTGTGTGCAAGTGAGGAAAGAGGAAATTCTCATGAAGGAGGATAATGAAAATAAAAATAGATTGGAAAAGGAGCAACAAAGAAGTGAAGAAAATGGAGCAGAGAAAGAAAAAGTTAGGAAGATGGACTTTGAGGGTCCTATGTTTGATGAAGAAATTGGTGAAGATGAAGAATAATCCTTGTTGAAGGAGGAGATGATAAAGAGATATTCTTTATAGGAGAAGAGCTAGATGAGCCTGAGGAAGTGAAGAAGTAGGGGTAGATGTGAGAAGATGGATCCCATGATGATGCTAACATTGCTTTATGTGTAGAAGGAAAGGAAGAGGAAACAAAGTGTCATGTAGTTGGCATTGAAGGAGAGATCCTCATGTCAAAGGATGAATAATATTGGAAAGAAAAGGTGGCTGAAATATGTCTTGTTGAAGGCGTAAGGACAAAAGATAAGGAGATTGCATATGCAAAGGATAGAGTTGTAACAACAAAAATTATAAAGCTAATGCATTATTTTATGATTTTTTTAAAGATGTTGGTGATGAGTTACTTGTAGAAGGGATGAAGATATTTGTGAAGGAGGGTTGGAGAAGTGTACCAAAGAATATCAAGAATATGTTGGAGAATGAGAAGGAGCAAAAAATAGGATAGCTTGGAGATGAGGAAGATGAGAATGTAGTTGAGACTAAGGATGAAGATGGTACAATAGAGGATGCGAGCATAGAATATGCTGTAGCATATGAAGGTAAGGAACATGTTGCAGTAGCAGAGGAGGACAAATTGGAAGTTGAGACAATAGTTAATCCTTTCCATTCTATTGATATGAATGACAAGTTGTATGTAGATGAAATATAAAGAGAAGAATATTTTTTTTGGAGGAGACTAGAGCATAGTGGTTTGAATCCCACAAGAGGAAGAAGATGAGTTAATAAGGGTGAGAAGGTAAAGAGTATTGAATGGAGAAGTATTTGGAGGAGGTTAGACTATGGTGGGTTCAATCCCATGAGGGGGATAATGAGAGAAGAGTACAATTGGAGGAGGTGGTTGGTATATATTGGGCATAAGTCTACAAGAGGAAAGATGAGTGAGGAATAGAATTGGCAAGGAAAGAGAGGATTTTTTATAGCTAGGTGTTGGAAGAGGAGGAGAAAATAAAACTTAAAGGTACCTATCTCGACATTAGAGTATGTTATAGGTTGTCTACAACTCAAAAGGGTGTTCCTACTACTCAACTCCATTTGTGAGCTATGTTCACAAACTTCTTACATAACGTGTCTAATGTAGGAGCATCCAAGTCCACAAGAAATTGCATGTCACCAAAAAGAACATTTCCTTGTTATGTTTGGTTTTCTTTCTTATTTTTTCTTGGAAGAGTTGATCAATTTTGAAGAATTCTTATATGTTCATGTTCGTCTGACTTCACCTTGAAGAAGAGCTAAAAGGATATCCATATTTCAAGTTTGGGGAAGATCTAATAAAATTGTAGCAAGTTATGGAACTGTAGAGCTTTGGCTTGCATCCGAACTTGCAAAAATTTTGGCCCTATCTAGATCCCCTCTAAATCGCCAAAGGTCCTTTTGGGTGCTAAATTCTTGCCTAGACTTATGTTATAAAGAATGGAAAAAATTTGGCATGTATTTGGATTGTAAAAATTTACTTTTCATCTGGACCTCATTTGGTTATCTCTCATTCTCTCACAATTTATTTTGTCGCTTAGTTTCCTACAAGATTTTCTAATGCAAAACTTTCTGCCGATTGGGATATATCCCAATACCCATCGGATCCCTACAATTCCACATGAACCACATAATCGGTAAAGGATGTTTCTTGTGGAAATTTCATGCACTATCTAATATATCTGAATCCCCCTCACACTTTTGCAAATCCTAATTACTTTTTGTTTCCCACAATTCCTAATGTCCCTCATTTTCTCACAAGGTTACTGATTGTGGAACTTCTCCTTACTATTGAATCCATCTCAATGGTTCATGATTCCCCACAAAATCTATTGTTGTAAAAATTTTACCACCATGTGGATATTATCCATTACCTCTCAAAATCTCGCAACATTCAAGGCCCCTTGAATTTTTCACATTTTCTCTTTGTTCCCAATTTGAATACATAAGGAAAAAAAATATAACCATAAGGATATGTCTTGATGACCCTCACATTTTTGCAACGCACCGATGGCCGTGATTTCTTTGCATGGATGTATGGCATAATCCTCTTAAATTTTTGCAACTATTTGAAAGGCGAAAAAAGGAGTTAGAAATGATTATAATGGCCTACATGTGTATCTATAAGGCCAATGAGAACTTGAAATTTGTCCCATCACTCAAGGAAATGGAGTGAACCACCTTCTACATCTTTGGCCTTAAATTGGGATTCCATTCCTTTAGAGAGGGACTTCTTCTACATGAGTTAGGGTTTGAATAGTTGTAACAATTTGAAAGAGGGTTTCAACATAAGGGTTTAGAAGACCTTTTGGTTCTATGAATATAATTTGTAAGGCTTTGAATATAGGTCATAAATGAAGGATAAAATGAATGCATGTCAGAATTCTCCTACTGTAATAGTCAAATTACATGTGAATAAAATATCTGTATTTTCCTGTTTGAAGTTTCATATAGTTGCTTGGTTCAGTAGCCTATTATGAATCCTAACCTACACTAGGTTAGCTCCCTCATTAACATTAAACATAATCACACCAGTTCTTAACAAAAAAACATGTTTCTTTTCTCCTTCTCCCCCACCCTTTTTTTTGTTTCCTAGTTAAAATATTTTTGGATCAAAATATCATTGCTAACAACCTTATAAAGAGATATATTTGATAAAGGAGAGAAAATCTAGCTTATTTGTTACAATATCTATCTTATAAAGTATATTATTAGATCCAAAGTAAAGCTCAAAATTTTCTCATTTTGTTGCTTGAGGGACAGTTGTAGTAAAAGAAATGCCTAATTTGTGTATAAGAATGTCACAATCTTGTGTTGATATACTTGTCCAAATTGTTCTTTATGATATAGTGGCTTCCATCACCTTGACTTTGGAATGACATTCAAGGTATGATGCGATTTATGGTGAAGATTAATGAAACTCATCAAAAGGTGTTAGTTTGTATAATTATGAAAATGTTTTATACCACTTTTTTGTGGTTGCAACCAATTAGATCAAGCAATGTCTATCCAATATTTTAGATGCACTTTTTACCAAAATAATTGTTAATTAATATTTAAAATTATCTCATGTAATAATTATTTTGATAAATAGTGTATTCATTATGTTAAGTAGACATGAGCATTGGACCATTGAGCTTACTTGAATGAAGAATAATGAAGGTATCCTTGTAAACGTGAGTCAATTACATTTGAATACCCAACAAAGGAGGAAATGTGTGTTAGTTGAGTGACAAGAAAATAGGTCTATACAAAAGTGATTGGTGATGAATGGTTGTAATTTTGAAATTACTTTTGTTATCATGGAGTTTTTCACATTCTCCATGAATTAGTAAGCTACTTTGCTTGGGGAGATTGGGTAAGCTAATACCACAAAAGTGTGTATTCGGTGATTCTCACCAATCATCATGATGGAATTCAGGTTATTTGACATCAGAGAATGTCTTATACGACAAACCATTAGAGTCACACAACATAACATACATAAAACATGAAAATACCATAAAAAAAATTAAAATATATAAGCTATTACAATCTTCAAAATGGGGGGATTAAAGGATTACAATGATCCCCAAATAATAGAGGCTATTTTCCATATAGAGTTGTATTGTGGCCATGATTTACCATCTAACATACATGGTCATTTACATTATTTAATGTTTTTGACTTTGGATGGAGCCTTTGACATTTTTGATGAATTGAAAAGCTTATAACACACTAATGGAAAATTGGACAAGTGGATGTCATGTCATGTATCAGTGGGATTAAAGTCAATTCTTATTGAGCGTTGAGTATTTTAATTCAACAATTCCTCTAGCCACCATTTTATTGTGATATATTGATAATAGGAATTATGTGATGGAATGACAAGCTTCCACAAGAAATTGTGGCAACAAAGTTCTTATGTTGTGTCTCCATGAATTTGTGGAAGGAAAAATAAATAACAAGAAATGTAAGAGGTGAGAACACTAGGTTGAAGCCTATGGAGAAGAAGGAACACAAAAAATGAGTTTTGCAACATTGAATTTTTTGACTTAGATATATTTTAACTTGCATGTTTTTTTAATAAACAATAACTAAACTGTTGTCATTTATACGTTTTAAGGAACCTAATTTTTTTGACATAATTTAGAATGAAATAAAGGTAAAAGATTTCAAAATTAGAAAAAATATTTTTTAAAAATTTATGATTGATTGAAGTAAACAATTAAACATGTTTAGGCTGCAACACACGGTGTGTGTTTCAACCTACTTATTTTAAACAACTAAATATGTGCATAAGTTGAATTATGCACTATGTCTCAACTTGCATGTTCTTTTATAGACACTAACTAAACTACCACATTTATAAATTTTAAGAATTCTAAAATTTTAAACAAAAAAAATATTAAGTGAACAATTGAGAAAAATATTCTTTTCTAATTTATGATTGATTTAAGTAAACAACGAAACATGTGTAGGTTGCACCACATAGTGTGTGTTTCAACCTGCACATTTTTTTATAAACTAACTAAAATATTCTCATTTATAGATTTTAAGAATCCTAATTTATAAACACAAAAATTTTAGAATGAATAGGTTGAACTACAAAATGTGTGTTTCAACTTGCATGTTTTGAATAATTTAACCCCATCCAAATTAAATTGTAGAATGTGTGTTTCAACTTGCATGATTTAAACAACTAAAAATGTGTAGGTTGAGTTATACAATATGTGTTTCAACCTACTTTTATTTATTTATCATGTACACACTTTTCCAATTTTGAAGATAAGTTATGAATCTTAAACAAAACTTGTGTATGCTAAAATACACATTGTCTTTTACAATACAAATTTCTTTAGCAACATTCAATGTATCCACCAAAGGATTCAATCATTAGAAATAGATAAATTTTTAAGCACCCAAACAACTATTCAATAGAAACTACCAAATAATTTATTTTTCAAGAAAATAATTTCCATCATCTTATCTTCAACTTTAGCCCCTAAATATCTAAAATTTATGTCTATAGTTTCTAGAACGGTAGTAACTCCAATAGTCTTAAATATACCAGCCTACCATCTAGCTAAGCAACCTTATTTCTTAATTTTGAAATATCTTTCCAAAAAGTATATAATATTTCTTGTAGAAATAAAGTAGAGACTATTAAAGAGTACAAACACCTCACTAATAGGTTCATGTACATAAGCAATTACGATATGCCAAACTTCACAATGTTTCATAACCAAAAAATTAGATATGTTGTTAACAATTCACAATATATCAATACATGTAATACTCAATTAGTTCTAGCCAATGGCACTTGTAGCCAATGAAGAAAAAACAAATTTAATTAAATAACCACTTTGATGTTATTCTAGAGCTAGGAGATGCTACTTTTTAACTATATAAGTTATAATGACTTTAATTTTTACATGACTAAAGAACTTGGTTCATGTAGAAACAACCTTGACATCATGACAATCTCTAAGGAAATTCTCATTCTTCTCTTTTATTTTCCATTTATTTTCCTCAAATGACAATTTCCTATGATAGTGTTTGTGCATTCTTCAAGAACTATTTACTCATGTATAAATGATATTTTACAAAACTACACTATCAGGATCACATTCAATTAGTAGATGCATAGATCAATATGTAATAACATGAATCAAGACACATTAGGTCTATTCCCATCTCAATATCTAATCTACTATCATTAATACCATTCTTATCTTACTATGGAACCCAATCATACTCAATCAATGTGTCATCAACAAAATATTCTACTACTTTTCATTTATTTTCTCAAACATTTGAGTGATTATTATTGGGACATTCAACTTTTATTTTCTTCTTCTCATTGGGAAAGCTATTAGTACTTTCACCTATTTTTTCCTTTCCTTTATTCAAGGTCATACTAGCTAGGGCCTTCACAGACTTTCTCTTTTTTTATTGTCACTTTTCTATGCCTCATATGGATAACCCTCTTCAATTTGGAAATTTGTTCAATTGTTGCCAAAAATTAAAACTTTCTCAAGTCTAAACCATATCAAAGTTCTTTTGTGCATGTGATGAATTGTAACTTTCCTTTTTATTACTCATCTCAGCTACACATACATCCATTTCTTACAAGTTTTAATGCAAATTTAAGAGAAAAATAAATTACATTTCTTGTTATAAACGCCATTTTCTAAATTATTCAAAAATTCAATATGAAAATTAATTTGTAATTAAATTGTCATTAACACATAATAAATTTCTAATATTTCTTTCGAACATCAAACTTTCTTAGTTTATTCATATTTTTCTCTATGTCAAATGTTTCAATTCATGCATTGAAAAAATCATGTGTGTATTTCAACTTGCACATATACTCATTTATTACAAGTGTTAGTGACAATATAAATGTATAAATGAGGATAATTTAGCTATTATTTATAAAAACATATTCATATTGAAATAAACAATATAGTTAAACCTACAAATGCTTAGTTTTTTAAAATATGTAGGTTGAAACATACATTATGTATTTTAACCTGGTCACATTTACTTGTTGAAAACATACAAGTTGAATCATACATTGTATATAGTTTAACTTGTTCATTCTATATTTTAAGAATCCATGTTATACAATTTTTTAAATTGCAAGCTAATTTCCTTCCCTATTATAAATAATTCATATTTAAAATCATTCAAAAATAAAGTATGTAAATTATATTATCACTAACATAATAGATATCTAAAATGTCTTTCAAATTTAAAACCTTCTTTGTTAATTCATATTTTCACTTTGTCTTGTTGGAGTTGATGATTGAACCCTTAAAATACCCTAAGGATTATTTGCAATTAAAAAAATTAATCACACAAGATAGAATTAATTTATTTGCTACGAATTTTGAGATTTTATTTGATGCAAAAATGATTAATGACTAATTATTATACTATACAATGAGAAATCTTTGTTATAGAAACAAGGATGAAAACTTAGAAAGGATTAAATTAGATAATGACATGGGTATTAATCCTATGAAATGAGAAATAAACAATTGCATGCCCTAAGTATTCTAGTGTACATAGGGCCTAATAATAACTAATTAGGTTACTACCCTTTTTACACCAACACCCCCCTTAAATATGATGAAAGACAACTTGATGCACTGATAATGAATTATGGATAGGTTCTAGATGTAAGACTTGGTGAAGGATCCATGTACACATAAATAAATCTCTCACAACCAAAGAAAAGTAGAAAACCTCATGGAAAAACCTTACTCAGAAGGAGATAAAAATATAAACTAATATGTGCATGTGATGGAAAAAATAACTCAACATGACCCCACAAGGACTGCTTTTATCACTAATGTACAATGTGATCTCACTAATAAGAGAGAAAATATGAGACTATGAAACGCCCCCACAAAGAAGTAGTTCATGTTCCAATTATGAATCTTGAAGATAAAAAATAATCTACTACCTATAAACAACATTTCTCTCATTAGGGGATTGCATCAACATTAGTTTCTGGGAGGACCGCTGGCTAACTGAAATGCCCCTTTCCCAATATGATTTCAAGAATCTGATGGGGACAATGAGGTTGTACTTTTGCAAGAATGTTGGTGACTACCTTTGTGGTCTCCATAGTTCTAGGAAGTGGAAAATGTTAGAATTGTGTTGCCCCCTCTCCTTGGAATTAAGGCTTTTGGCTAGGTCCTTGCAGGACATCTTCTCCCTAACCAGAATTCCCATCTCAAATATGGAGGATGCTTTCTATTGGGTCAAGGAACACAAGGGAAACCTCTCTGTTAAGTCAACTTACTGTTTGCTATCGGAATAGGGAAATCAGAGCAGATTATGGAAATGGGTTTGGAACATAAATTTAACACCAAAAATTAACTTCTTTTGGTGGACGACCTGTCACAATAGGAATCTAACTCAGGATGACTTAAGGAAAAGGGGATTTCAAATCCCAAATAGATGCATGTTATGAAAGAATAATGAGGAGTCGATTGGCCATCTGTTACTCCACTGCACATTTTCTACCTAAGTCTGGGATTTGGCTTTTGGTAAATTGGGGATTCATTGGACCATGAACAGTGATATTAAGAGTTTTATTGAAAGTTGGTCTGGCCCTTTCCACCATCCTCTCCCTAGTGAAATCTAGCATCAAATTCCTCCCATCCTTTGCCGGTGTTTATGGAAAGAGACAAACAATTAGATCTTTAGAGATATTGAAAAAATCCCTAAGGAGGTCTTTGGAATTGGTTTTAGGCTTGTTACTGAGAATGTTTCCTTATACGACTGGAAACCCTCGAACAAAGCACCTACAATGTGGGAGATCAACATGGAAAACTCATGGAACAAAAAATTAGAGATCAACTCCTATGATAACTCTAAATCCCTAACAAGACTGATCATGGTTTGGAAACCCTCGGATACTGGTTGGAACAAACTTAATTTTGATGGGGTGGAAAAAGGGAACCTGGGGATGGTTAGCATTGGAGGCATTATCAAGGACTCTAAGGGAAATTTTGTGGCAGGGTATGCTGGTGGTATTGGAAAACAAACTTCTATGACAATGAAGGCTAGAGCACTGCTCAAGGGCATTGAAATTTCTATCACTCTTGGTATTTAAAATTTGCATATTGAAGGTGTCTCCAAGATGGTGATTGACTCTATTAATCATGGTCTTTGTCATGGGTGGAGTATTAGAGACATACTCCTAGAAATGAATTATTTGATTTCTAAACTAGAAAGGAAGAATCTGACTCACATATTTCATGAGGGAAACCAAGTGGCGGATGCTCTCGACAACCTTGGTTCTTTGTGGATCCTATCTAAATGCTAGAGAAGTCTCAGGGTGCTCCCTGTGAGTATACACAGATTTATCCTTGATGAACATAAAAATATTACCGTTAATGATGGTAGCCAACTTTGCTAATTTGGGTGGGTACATGTGGCTCTATAACTTTGGTACTTTGATGATGTCGAACAAGCAAGATGATGTGGAGATGAATAGGCGAGAAGTTGGGTGGTATTTTGAAATGATGGTGGAGAAGGGTTGAGATCTTCAAAATATTTATGGGCAGTCTTGTCAAAAGTACCACAATTCAAATCAAGTCCTTAGAAACATGTGTAAGGCCAAGTGTATCTTCAAAATTTTGGCTAATTATTACCTGATCAAGGTTATCATGACTTTTAGCTCAAGTTTGATGTACTTAAAAATGATTTATTATGGCCCCATGGCCATAATTTTTAGGAATGTGTGTATGGACAAAGTTATCCCCAAACTTTTGGCTAATGATTATCTGATCAAAGTTATCATGGCTTTTAACTTAATCTTTATGTACTTAAGAAAGTCTTATTATGGCCCCATGGCCATAATTTTCTTGGAAATGACCACCAGCTCATGTTATTTTTTGGCTACCTTAATTAGGCATGATTCTCCTTATTGGTTTGGCGATTGTGATAAATGGGTGGGTAAGGTTATCCATTTCCAGTTTGAAAATTTGCTTATGGTTTATTGGGTAAGTTTCATTGTTCAATGTGAAGAGATGGGAGGCGATAGCATTCAGACCGAGCCTGGTTCTTGTGATAAATTCCACAAAGACCCTATAGTTTGGCACATTTTCATGGAGGGAGGAATTGCACCCCTTATGGAGAGCCTGGTGGGTCACGGTGAGATGCTATCGACATAATTCGCTAGTTCTTGGAGTGACGGGAGAGTCACTGTTGGAAGAATCTCCTTTGAAGTTAATGAGGAGGTTATCACCAAGGCGATGGTCCTATCCTACACTGGCCAAAAACTCAAGAAGCACACCAAGGTGCAAGATTTAGAGAGTCTCAATTCTTTCTTCAAGGGGGACAAGAAGCTTGTAAGAAGCATTCGGGTTTCGAAAGGGAGATGCTTC
Organism: Sequoia sempervirens; assembly: GCA_007258455.2. NCBI lineage: Eukaryota > Viridiplantae > Streptophyta > Pinopsida > Cupressales > Cupressaceae > Sequoia > Sequoia sempervirens. Next base: position 46,488 of record VDFB02226209.1, on the reverse strand, counting down.
CAAAGTCGTGGGATCAGGTTTGCTTAGCTATCATGAAGTATGTTACTTTAGAAGGGAGATTTAAAGTCTTTTATTTCTACCATCTACCATTACTTAACCATTTTAGGCACAAAATTCTTATAAGTTTTCATTTTTTTTGCTTTCCTCCCTAGAAAGTGTGATTAAGGAAACCCTAGACTTTGCTACTTTGAATATTGAAAAAGCTACCACCTCTACCTTTACACTAGGGCCTTATACTTCAGCTCTACCATTTTCATTTGGCTCTCTACCCCCCCAAGCCTATCTCTAATGTCCATGTTGAAGAGAAGGAACCTTTCGACCACTCTCCTGAAAAACCTTCCTTTGCTACTTCTGTTGAACTAAAAAGGAAGAACCCCCTTGTGGACTATGAACCCAAAAATGTTCCTAAACCCAAACCCCTAGCCAAAAAGAAGAAGGGGGTTGCGGGTTTAGCCCAGTCAAAGGCAGAAGTTGAGCTCTGTGAGTTAAAAAATACCCCTGCCAAGAAGGACAACAAATCGACAACCAAGACCAAGAGAACAAGAAAGAGGTGCCTGTTGACGAGATATCTAGAAGTTCAAAGAAAATCGACAACAAAAGGATGTGTAAGCAGCAGGATATTGTTGAGGAATTGGAGGAGTTTGTCGAAGGCCCCAGTCACTTCTCAAAATTGAACAAAATGATAAAAGAGGATTCTACCACTCAGTCTTTTTACCACATGGCTGGGGAGTAGGAGGCGATTAAGGGGGAAAATGGAAAGGATGAGGATTTCAAAAAACTACAGTCTTGGGTGGACAAAATTGAATATAAGTTTACTCGGCTGACACACTTCATGATAAAAAATCATCCATGGGTCTATTGTCACTCTCTCCGAGGTACTCAAAGAGGAAGTGGAAAAGAAGACTGAGGGTGAGGGACCTAAGTGGGTTGGTGATGATGTCTTGAATCTTCTCATTGAGAAGTGGGAGGGACTAGCTGAGTAGTGGTTGGGTTTGTGTTTTGGGTGGGTGGGTCTTTCTCTGCTATCAGTTTGTTGTGTCTATGTGTTTTTTTGGTTTCTTCTAGTGTTTATGTTTTGGGCTTAATGTTGTAACTTTTTTCTTAGACTCTTTTTGGCCCTTTGGGCTTTGTGTGTAAAGGGTACTACACCCTGTAAATGTAGCTTACTTTATCAAAAACATTTCTCTCATTAGGAAGAAACAAACCCATCGGTGATTGTAGAAGCCAATTTTATAATTTGGATGAATATGAAATCCAAATCTAAATGTGTGTCTCTAAATGTAACTTTGGTTTCCTCATTTTTAATAAATATGTCTCCTCTAAAATAAGAAGTAGATGCCCAATAAGAGAAGTAGAACTAAAAGACGACATAATCTGAACCGCATCTAGAAATATTGAAGATGTGATGACATCATTTCCATCAAAGAGGCAATACAAATCCTCTAATATGCCATTAATATTTGCAATGTGATACTCCACCAAAAAGGATGATATGTATGATAGATAAGAATCCCAATGTAGTGGACTTGGGAGATGATGAATGTCCTAGTGTACCGATCAATAGGAGCCATGTATGTAGCAATACTAGTCTCATTAAGAACAATAAGAGAAAAATATGTGATCTCAATAGAGAAGGAGCAAGAGGATAATTCTTTGTATCATCAAAACATTAAAGACCTACAATATATTCAAGATCGCATAAGGTATCATCATTAAAGGAAGAATGAAATAGCACATAGTTAAATTTATTTTTGACATGAATTCAACTCTACGTCTTCAAATTTTTCACTAAATGTCTTAAAAATACACATTGAGATAGAGTAGAGAAAATTACTAAGAGGATTTATAGTTGTTTGAAACTCATGAAGCTATATCCATCTACAACTTGTCAAGTTTCAATCATTTTAAAATCATGTTTCAATTCTTTAAAACAAATAGCATTGATTTGGCTCCAAATGATAGTAATGTGGCTATGCTCATGGGAAAGATAAAGGTCAAAATATGGGTCCCATCACTATAACTAGAAGTTCATCATAATAATAAGTGGAAAGATCAAGATGTGAAAGTTACCAATTAGTGTGGGTCCTATCAACATACCTAGTGATTCATGATAGTATGGTATGCTATTAGTGTATATTAAAATTATGATATGATGGCCTACACATGTAATTTTATATAGAGAATAACTTATTTCATTCCCAAAAAAGCCCCCCATAATATATAAATATATATGACTCGTAATCACTACTCAAATCTTCTATTTGGCCAAGCTTTGTAACACTAATCTTAATATATCTTCTACCTAATAGAAAGCCATCTTGGGAAACACCTATGTAGAGAAAATAATCCAAATAAACCTATATAGTAGAAGTGATGTACATATAATCTTAAAAAATGGAATATTGGAAATCAAAGATAATACACAATATTTTCACCTAAGAAAACCCTTTTGGGTAAAATTCTCACTATTGGAAAAAAAATTCTCCAACAGAATAATAAATCTTTCTTACTTCACCCTTAGCATGTGTATATATAAATATGCACATTGAAAGGGTCTTATACATTTCATCAAATCATGTAAAAGGTAAATATGAGTTCTTTAAAACATTTAAAACGAGACACCTAAATCTATTAGTCATTCATCATGGCATTCATTTGAGCTTGCAACAACTAAAAGTATATCCCTTGAATCTTCAATTGATTTCTTTGATTCTATATAAGAAAAATATTTAGATGAATTTCTCTTCTCAATTTAGATTTTCAATCCCTCTTATAGTGCCCTATTTTACCATGGTTCCAACATTTTCTCTAATTTTTTTCTAGAGCACTAAATTTACCTTTAGATTCTAATCTTTTGTCTCTTCACTTTTTATTTCTTGGATTATTTTTATTCCTTTCACAATAATGGCCTCTTACAACCAAGGAATCTTTTGACTAGATAGTTTTTTTAATATTTTTGAGTGTTAGTTTAAATTTGTGTCACACTTCAAGTCAACTTATCAACACAAGTGAATTTAAGCATTTCCAACTAAAAGTAAATTTTCAAATATATGGTCTAGTTAGACCCATTCCAGCTAGATTAGATATGGGCCACAACTTTTCTAATTTGAAATATCCTCTAAATAGATATGTAGCATCACTTTGGGGCCAATTTATAAATAAAAATAAAAAATCACATCTCCTACTCATAAATATATATATATATTTTAAATGAGAAACCCTTTTATAGATCAATAAGTATAGTTTTTTAAACTAAAATTTTAATTATTTTTTATATTTATTTTACTAAAAGTATGTCATCGACACAAAATATAAGGTTGATTGTCTTGTCAAAAAAATTAAAGTTTATTAAAAAATTTGAAACAAATATGATGTACTATATAAGAGTTAATCAATATGATAAAAAAATCTATTTTGGATAAATAGTTAAGACAAAATGTTTTATCCCATCAAAATAATTGTTTTTCAATACACACAAATTTTAAGATATAATTTATAAAAATATTTATCAAAATAGAGAAAAAATTAATTCATGTGCTAAAATTTCAAGTTATAAATACATAAAATAAATTGAAGGATTTTTTTTTACTATATAAGAGTGACATCCCACTTAACCCCATTTTTAGCATTCTATTAGCGACTAAACTATAGTGTCAATTTTACAAAAAAATGCATTCAAATATTTTTTAATTTTTCTAAAAAAATAAAAACATAAAGTACACTAAAAATATACATTTCATTAGTTTACATCATTTCAAAATTGAAAACATATAGATCATTTTTTAGTGATTCAAGTTAAAAGGTTAGATGTGTGTTGGTCATTTCTTTATAAAAGTGCAACATAGATTTGAAATTTCAATCTTTCTTCTCATTGATTTTGACAACAGGGATGCTACTACATCCCCGCTCTTTAATGGAGTAATTTCATTACTAAATTATCTAGAGTCAAGTAAATACCAAAGAAAAGTAACACACTTCTCTTGATCATTCATTTTTTTTATCAACAAAGAGTAATTAATCTATCATAATATTGAAGGAATTCAAATGTTCATCCACAAATTCATCGTCATTTGTTCTTAGTCAATACAACTCTCAATTCTTTTTAAATTTATTTGAGACTTTCTTTGATACAAAGTATCAAATTTTTCCCATAAATATTTTGTTGTGGGTTTTGTTGACACATTCAAAAAAATTGAATTTGAAAAATAAAATTTGATTGAATTCCTTGCCTATTATCTAGAATCAATCAATCTTCATCCTTCATACTAGAAGGTTTTGTTGATGATACAACAATCCATTATTTTTTGTCAATAAACAAAAATCCATTTTCAACTTTCATAACTTAAAAAAAAAAATTAAAATTTTCTTTGTATCCTTATGCTCCTATCATCTTAATTCACACACAAGTCCTAGTGTGCATAGCTCCCACTTAGGACAAAGTTTATCAATTACAAAAGAAACCCTAATCCTTCAAATAAAACTCAAACCAAGCTCTAATACTACATGTACAAAAAAGAATTCAAATGAACATTGTTGCCTTTAATTTGTCCCACCCATACTGTTGAATGAACAAGACAACTAAGAGGGGGGGTGAATTAGTTGTATCTTATCAAAATATAAAAACCCTCATTAACATTCAGATCCACAGACATTCATTAAACCCTTAATCTGTTATGATGAATTAACATGAAAAGAAAATAATAGAAACTTAAGCAATTCAACACAATGTGTAAGACAACACAAGATTTACATGAAAAACCCAAGAACGGAAAAGCCACGGTGAGGATTAGCTCACAATATAAGTAATTGCAAAACTAATACAAAAGGCTCACTACCAGAATAGGACACATTGTCCAAAAAGTCTCACAGCCAAGGCTCACTGCCAAAATGAAAAGAAGATAGAGAAGAAATGTTACACAAAGAACATGATCTCAATGCAACAAAGTTTCCACCACAATAGCTCCAACACCTTCGCAATCTGTTTGAATGATTGTAGACACCTTTTTCTCACTGCATCCAGTAGTCCAACATTGAAGGTTTGCACTACTCTACTCAATTTCACATCACTCACATCACATACTTCACACACTCATCTGTCTTACATCTATCTTAACCTCCTTCAACAATTCAAATCATACCTATACCGTCCTCAACCTTGAAACCCTTTCCAAGGCTAGTAATGCACCTTAAATGTACAAATTAAAATAAATTTGGTGCCAAAAAATTCTTGCAATGGTTATGAATGAAGGAGGACCACACAAATCCTTAGCTAGGACCCAAATCTGTCCTAACATGCCTCAACACGCTTCCACAAACTTCGAAGACACTTCGCATGTAGTGTAAACACTAGGTCGGTCGCTACCCATGCAAACACCATTAAACTTTTAAGTACATGCTTCATTTGATCAATCCAGAACATTTTGACAACAAACTTCACTTGAACATAATCCAAAAGCATCCTGAAAACTAACAAAATCCTTCACAAAAAAATTCACCTGAAGAATGTACAAGCCCAATACATCCCGACAACAATACCACACACTATAACTCAAAAGACCATCTTCTGAAACACCAAACCATGAATCCTCTTGACATAGGAAAGAGACCAAAACCATCAAATCTCACTTAGAATCACAAGTTTTGAAACACAACTACGGAGAAATGTGGAGCAAAGATATTTCTCCCAAACACCTCTGTAATACATAGTTCACACATTGGTGAACATAACTTCTTCTATACAACATTCCATCACCACAAATTCTGAATATAGCATCTTTGAACACCTGTAACCAAAATATCCAAACCACACAAGTAGATCTTCAAGCTAGAATAAATGAGAAGAAAAACCAAAACATAATACTACAACAATCTCTCTCAACCACTACACAATTGACACCAATGACAACGCAAGCTTGTTGACATCAATGACAACACCTTTATACTTGTAAAAATCTCACCCTTTGTCATTGATGGAAACACAAGATGTTAAAAACCATCAAAGACTGTTGGATGTTGTTCATGTCTTGCTGATATGTGGTTGTCATTGATGTCAACACTATTAGCATTTGATGTATCAGAGGTTGTATATGTCGAGGATATTGAGAAAATTGTAAGAGAAAGTGTTCCAGGTTCCCAGTGGAACTATGTAGGTCATGAAGGGGTCTTGTTTTGTACGTTGAATTTCAGCTGCTGTGGACTAAAGGGTTTATTCTTGAGAGTATCTAGATCATCTATAGGAAGTTTCAGAGGTCCATGTATAGATTTGATCATGTTGTGGTCTGACAGTATTTCTGTGGTCTCTGTCAGTGTTCCTGAGTGAAGTTTGTGTGATTCTGGTAATCTCATTTGTTGCGGATGTTTCTTTGTTGTTTCTTGATGTTTTTGGATGTCTCTAGATCGCGCTCTACCTTTGTGGTATGTCCACATTGATTGGTGTGCTTGTGGTCGAAGATTTTTCTTGCGCACGTTCGGGTTTTCATGTTCTTGGCCGACATGATGGTGGTAACGCGTTGTGGATCCTTGAAAAGTTAAATTTGAATGTTTGGTGCTATCGTGAATATTTTTTTGGGTTGCATCATTGTTTTGGCCGACGGTGTTTAGATCCACATTGAAAATTTAATTGTAAATTTGGTCCGACATTGCAACTATGTTTTATTTTCCTAGCTGACTAAGTTGTTGATGAAATCTCATGCAGCATATATATAAGAGTGATTGTTTCATTGGTGAAAGTGGTGCTTCGTGTGTGGGTGTGCTCCTATGTGTGTATGTGTGAATATCATTTGATTGCAGAGCAGAGTGTGAAGAAGATCGAGCGAAGTGTGAAGTAGTTTGAGTGAAAAGTGAAGGAGTTTTTTTGTGCTTAATTGGAACTGTAATTAGGCTTGTGCAAAAGCTATTTTCTTAGTTCGTACCCTCTGTATTTTAATCCTATTCTGTATTGTTGGTGTAGACATGTCAAATTTACATCATGCATAATCATATTCCATTCATCAAATAAATCAGGACTTTATTTAAATCAAATCCTAAATCAATTATCAAAGTCTTGAAAGTCAAATCATATAATCAGCATTAAATCAGCCTAATCATCATTAACTTAATCTAATCCTGACCTAATGCTAATCACATCCCACTTGCATTATCTAGACCTAGCCACTTGCACAATAAATTAATTTTATTGATTTATTAAAAGCCTCATTTTCCCTCAACATGACAAGTCAAACAGGGCATTTATTGCTCTTCTTTCTTGTCCCCCTCTCAAAATTAATTGCAAATTTGAATTCAAAATTTCCCCCTCTTGGGCACTCTTCCCAAATCTTGCACACACATTAACTAATCACATGGTGACAAGTGTCCTTCTATCATTGGCTTGATTTTTATCCCACATTGGTCCCTCTTCAACATTCAACATTTTGAAAATCTTTAAATAGGTGCATCATCCTCAAGCAAATCCTTCACAATCTCCACAATCTTTATGCAAAGTCACTCTCTTCACATGGAGATCTGATTTTGTTCATCCACTCCACAATCTTAACAATTTCATCTACATCTCATGCAAGGTCACTTTCTTCATTGGAGAAATGATCTTGTCCATCATTATCATTAGCTTATCTAAAGGGGTTGGGAAAGGGCTACTTTCCACATCAAAGTAGCACCAATCCCCCTATGAGATGGTGTTTGAGTAGTTTAGGAATAAATGTCATGCTTATGTTGCTTATGATTTTATGTTAGTTTGATGTCGTTATTTCTTTTATGCTTGCTCAATAATTTCATAGGGAGAGGGATTATCTCATTTGTTCAACATTGATAAATTTATGCCATATTTGTCAATCTATGATAAATGAAAGGTTTTACCTCTCACATTATGGCGCTAGAAGGAGGGCTTGATATGCTCCTAACATTCCTAAATTTGATTGATGTTTTGTGGTTTATAAATATCATTGTCAACTTCTCTATATAATTCCTGTTTTGGACTGCCCATGAATGCTGGAGTATTTGCCAACTGATCTTTTTGTTTCTTGATTATGCATATTGAGAAAATAGCTTGAAAATCTGTCATATTTGTCTCTGATAATTTGTATTGCAGCAGATAGGGTTGTTACTTTTCCCAAATTTTGAATTACATAAAACATCTAACAAAGTTGCTTCATGTGTTTTGTTTTTCTTGGATGTTCATACCCTGTTTCGAGCTGCTTTGGTTTCGAGCATTTCACGAACATGTCTGTCAAAGCGTTTCCAACAATAATATCTGACTAAGTTTCTCCTCGTTTTATGTTTTTCATGGTTGTCCATGCCCCGTTTCAAGCCACCAATGTTGGGTGCAGGTAGAAAGCATGTCGAGAGTGGTCAAAAAATCATTGTACTCCCATAAGATATCGCGGGCAGCAGCAACATCTCCATAGCCTAATTGCATATAGATTTCATTAAGGCAATGTGTTCCTTTACGTGCATTCAAGTCGGTTCGACACATTGAGTCATTTGGTCTTCATTAATTTACTCTCCTGCTAAATTCGGTTCTGCACCTACTAGTTACATCGCTGTAAGGATATTTCTTTTATGCATTTGGTCGCCAGCTGGAAAGTCTCCCTGTAAACAGTTTGGTCACTGGCTTTTAAATAAACTGCATTTCATGAAAGTCTTCATTAAGCATTTTAATCTATGGTCACTGGCTTTTAAAAAATAAAAATAAAAAATCTTATGGTTGCTGGAGCTTACCAAATATTGTGTTTCGTGGTTGATTCCAAGTGCATTTATCTCTCTAACTGCATCAACTACAATTCTGGATCCACGTATACAGCAGCCAAGGCGTTCCATGAGATGATATTTCTTTGATGAATTTTCTTGCAGGCCTACCAAACGATATTATAATACACGCCAGTTGAGGGAAACGCCTTGATCTAAGTCATGATCCAGTCGCTCAAAGATTTTCAGGCGCCTATCATTAACTGATCCAGCGCTTCCTTTAATTTCTGTTGGACTACATCTTGTCGCTGCATCTATAGGAGCATTTTGGTGCCCACTAACTTAATGCTTAGCTTGCCAAGTTGCAGATGTGAAAGGGATTCACATCATGACACAGTGGTCTCACTTCGCTAATGCTCTACGTTGAGAGACCATTGGGATTGGCATTACTTAAAAAGGACGCATTTTTCTATTTTTTTCCCTCTGCTGCAAGAAGAACGACAGACCATTCGCTGGAGGAGGTATTTGAGGCACTGCTAAGAGACCTTAACTTTTTATCTTCACCTAAAATATGCCTGGAGCCGTGCATTTCTCATTGATGTTTCAAGTCTATAATTACTGACATGCATTAAATTCATACATTATTTTGTTGTCGATGTGATTTTCTGGCTCAGCTTATTTACTATCAAACAAACAACAAAATCTGTTTGGCACCAGTCATGATTTCTTTAGTATTATAGAAGCAATATCTATCGTACAGATCCTGAAAATTTGAAGTCACGGACAGAGCAGGTGGACTATGGAATGATGAAAGTTCACTCATCAATGCGTGCAAGGTTTCGCGCACAGACCTGTCACATCCATGTCAGAGATTTTAATTTCTGCATTTCAAATATAACGGTTCCATATACCGAAACTCTTAAATCAAATTCACTGATAGAACTTTTGATGCCTGTTCCTATATATATATATCTATTGGCTTTCTCAACTTGACTAAAAGAACAATCACAAGATATCATGGAGAGTTTAGATAACATGGATTTAAAAACACAGGTTCAAATCCTCTAGTAAAGTGCTTTTTTTTTTTTTTAGAAAAGACTAAATTAAAATCATTTTATTGTTTGAAGTCAATGCTTAAAATGATAATTTGATTCTTACAAGATTATCTTTTTTTGATAGGTGTAAGGAAAACGAAGGAGGGGGGAGATTCACTTATTTATTGATAATCTATTTATTGATTATTCGCTTATTATCCATTTCATTTAAAATCATTCTATTACTTGAAGTTATTGCTTACAATGATTCTAATTGAATAACTTGATTCTCTTTTTTTGATAGGTACCAAAAAAAAAAGCGAACAAAGGCAAGGTACAAGGAAGCGAAAAATCAACAAAGAGAAGGCTATCAAATGAAAACCAAGGAGGGGAATTTTTTTTTTGAAAACACATTGTGTTTTTAAACACTTTAGTGTTTGATCAACACTACCTCACGAAATTGTTTTCCTTTTCGTTTTAGAACATTAGTTTTCAATTGGGGCTAAAACGAACAATTTCATTTTCATTGCAAAGGGCTTAAAACGAACCTTAGAACAAACTTACTAGATTTCGTTTTGGTTTAAAATTGAACAAGGCAAACTTCACACTTGATTTTGGTGCTTAAAATGAAGTCATCATTGCTTTGAGGCTAAAACGAACAAGTGCTTGATTGTGTTATTTTGTCTTTTGAGTGCGTATCCTCTCCCCTTGCGCTTCGTGCGATCTAGGGTGCAAGAGAAACACTCAAAATACATTTTATTGCTTTAAAACACTTCATTTTGGGCTTAAAAATTGAACATCTTGTGCGAGTGTGAGTAGGGGCATTTTCGCGTACATTCTCATTCTTTGTGCCATCAAAGATCGATCGAGTTACGGTTTTGTCTTTGCTCGCTTTTGTTTATCTTAGAGGGCCTGCCTTGGGGAAAAAGTACTCACCCAAGCGACGACTCAACCGGTAACACTCTAAAGCCAAGAGTATTTCCAGCCGGGATATAAATGAGGATTTTGGTTAAACGCCATAATCACGCGGTTGGCTCCGACAAGATGGATCCGAAAGGGGACTCTTGCCACGTTGGGTCAACTCCTAACGGAAAGTCCTTACTAGAACCTATGTGTTAGAATTTGCCAAAATCCTTAATCTGTTTGTTGGTGCAAGAACGGTCGTTCTGAAGCCGCCCCACAATTTTACGGCTTTTAGTAGAGATGGAAAGCATGCCATGGGAGTTTCATGGGTGTTGATGCTTGGCTGCCCCGTATAAGTGAGTGCCGTGGAGGGAGCCGCTGGGGTCAAGCATCTAACCATCCGCTAAAAAAAGTAGCTGGACTTGTCCAAGTGGGGACTCAACAAACATTGTCTATCACATCCATAGGGCTTGTAATTATTTTTTGTTTGAAAACACAGTGGGTATTCGAAAACATTTTGCAAACAAACACTTAAACATGATCATGCAAATTTCAAACCCCTTTTGATAGAGCAAATACCTTTTGACAAATTTAAGTGTTGTTGCCTTCCCTTGGGATTATGTCCTTAGAGGTTTCTCATCACTTGAATTTATATCGTCATTTGCTCTAACTAGGGTTAACCTAGGAAATCCCTTTGCCTCAATTTCTTGGAACTCCCACACAACACTTTGTGGGAAGAAAAGGAATTTTGACATAGGACATCTTTAGTTTGAAACATAATCAAGAAAGTGTATTTGGTAAAAAGAAGTCATTAAAAGCAAAGATAACAAATTGGACCCCACACATGTGCTTGATATCTCTTGGTCATATTGGTCTTTTGATTGCTCTTAGAGAAAAGTGTGTTCTTCAATACCTTGGCCTAGTAAACAAAGTCTTTCTAAGTCTCTTAGGATCAAAATCCAACACTTCATTCACCTCAAACATTTATCAACATCATCCCACAAACAACTTTAGAGCTTTGAAAATGTCATTACCTAGACTTGGGTACATTTCTAGACCAAATCAAAATCATTTGTTTAGTTAGGTGTGTTTGGATGAATCCTTCCATGCACACTTAGTTAAATTATCAACCATCCTTTGAACAAGTTCATCCTAAGATCACATCCAACATCTTAGGGTTTACAAGTTCATCATCCACATCAAACAATCAAAATCAAAATCCCTAAGTCTAGTATTGATCCAAAGTCCCTAAACGTTCATCACTCATATCATACACCTTTCATCCTTCATCTCGTCATTGATCCTAAGAACCTTAGAAGTCACTTTCATAACAAGGTCAAAATACAAGAAGAACATGGAATATACACTTGATCCATACATCTTGGGTAATCCAAATCAGTTGAATCTTCAAAGCCTTGCAATGCCTATCAATTATCAAAATCCATGCATAGGATCATTTCCTTCGACAAATGTCAATGGTACAACAAGTGTGGGTATGCCCAATCTGAATTTTGGAACACATCTCCCCATGATAGATTTCAATCAAAGTCCAAACTTACAAGTCTATCCTCCAAACAATCAATACATGAGTCTTCAAACGAGCAACATCATTCCACCAAATCCCTACAAACCAAATATGGATGTACCAAATGCATTTTTTCGAAACATGAATCCTAACTCGGAAACCTTTGGAAAAATGATTCCCAATACCAACATTGTTCATCCTATCATGCCAAATCAGAACATTATCCAAAGTCAATTTTCCCATAATCCCATTCAAAAATCGCAAGCATGCATGCCAAAACTACTTGAACACAAGCCAAATCAACTATCTCAAGTGAGTCAAAATCAAAATCAAGAACAAATTTGGCGAGATCAAATTGCAGAACTTTCCAAAATAGTTGAGGCATTGCGCCAAGGGAAATCTCCACCACCATTACCTACATCATTCCTTGGTTTAGGGCTTCCCCCTTTACCTAGCACCAATCAATCCACCCAAATCAATCCACCTAACGTCAATCAAACCATCATGTCAAATACTTCAACAACATTGATCCCAAATCAAAATACAGTCTCCCAAGGGCCTATCACCTCAGTCAATCCAACCATCACTATCCCTTCAATCATTCCAAACACCACTATCACTCCCATCACATCTCAACCCCTCACTACCATGATCGCTCCGAGCGTATCTCAAACACTTGTCACTACATCCAACACAATTTCAATCCCACCACCACCACCATTGCGACTAAGCCAAGTAAGCAATTACAATGCTTCATTCAAAGCATACCAACAATTGCTCCAACAATATGAAACAATTCGGCAAGCGCCTATAGCCACGCACGCTTCTCAAGCTTCACAGCAAAATCAAGCTCAAACATCGCTGCAACAACAACAAGCAACACAAGCTCAACAAGTGCAACAATCCTTTCAAGTTTCCCAAGCCTCTCAAGCTACCCAACCAACACGAGCACAAACACAAAAGATGACAACTATTGAAAACAAGGATCAAGATCAATCCATCACTGAGCACACGTTTACTTCATCCAATGATCAAATCGACAAATGTCAAGAGTCACTTTTGAATCACGATCAAAATCCACCAACAAAACTCAACAATGAGCCAATTCAAGAAATGTCAACATCGTTTGACCCTATGGTCAAAGACATTCACAATCCCTCCACCGCAATTGTCGAAAACAATGATCAAAACCTCTCCATTGAGGAGCACATTGAGGATGTATCTACACAATCTGATGATCAACTCACCATACATCAAGAGCCACTTTTTAGTGATCTCTTTCAAGGAGTGTTAGGACTATTTGATCCAATTGACATAATGCACAATCAGTTCACCTATGATCATATTGAAAATGTCTCTACATCGCCTTATGAGTTAGAGGACATATCTCAAGAATTTATTCCAAAGCATGATCAAAATCTTTCACTAAGGTCTAGCAATGGTCATTTCCAAAACATGTTGATCCCCTTTGACCGCATGGTTATAGATACTGAAAGAACCCTGAACCCGACACTTGAGAATATTGAGCCATTCCCCATGTCTCATAACGATGTCCAAAAACCCCTTGTAAGAAATCCATCCTTTGAAGCTACCCCATGTCAAGAACTTGATCCAAAGCATGTCGAAAGCAACTCTGAAATTAATCAAGATCAAGAATTTGTATCTTCAAGATACTACAATCATCTAATGGACACTCTCCTATCTATGCAAGATGATCACATCCACACAACACTTACTCCTCCATCTACCCATGAGATGCTTTCTATGGATGGACACGTAGATGATCTTCATCTAGAACAAGATTTTGTTACACAAAAAGAGCAGATTATCAACTCCTTTAGTCAAACTGAGTTATCAACATCAGGATCAAATATGTCCCAAAATCAGATTGAGGACATCATAAATAAAGATATCCATCATTATCAGCTCAAGAAAACAAGTCAGATAGAACATCCAGAGTTAGTAGAGCAGCAAATTGAAACAACGTCACCTACGGTGGTCATTTATCAGAGAGTGCATTCTAAACAAGAGATCTCAGAACAGGAAGAATCAAAGCATGAAGGTACTACTACCACCATACTGGGGGCAACTTCATCTCAAGCAAACGTCAACATAGGGAGCATGAAGAGTCCTTATGATGAGGCTAGTGTCAATACTACAACCAGTCACATCATGAATTGTCATCCACCCATCACCCCATCCATGAATTGGGACCAACGTCAAAAGAAAGATTTGAATCAAAGTACAAAGAACGTTATCAAAGCAAAAGAAGCTGATAAGCATAATGGAAAAATCAAATACATATGGATACCGAAGAATACAAAGAAAGATTATCCCTATCAAACTCCATCAGTCAAAGAAACTGTGGGGCAAACTAAAAGAGGGAAAAGTATCCATCAAGAATGTCCGCAAAAGCAAAAGCAGGCTTTTAAAGCGACGTACAAAGTATATCAAGCAGTTGGTCCTAATTCCACGCACACTTCCGTATCCACCCATCATTGCTCATCTTCCCAAGTTTGAGAGTCAAAGGTTCCAAACCGTAACCAATCCATCTCTTATCCCTAAACACACTCCATCCACGCCTCCACGCATAATATCCAATTCTTACATTGACCGTGTATTGGCAACGACCCTTCATCATAAGGATTCTGAAGGCACTTTATCGCGATGTGCGCACCAAGACAAAGTCAACTCCGGTATAAACGAAGCAGATCGAGAATCCCAAAAGTTATATTCAAGTGCACGTATCTTAGCAAAGCAGCTCCTTGAGGCAAGATATCGATGGCACGTCATGACAGGGGCATCTACGTCAACACCACCAGGTGGTTCAGCATGAATCTTTCAGAAAAATACAAAAAAATCAAAAAAGCAAAAAATCCAAAAAAAATTAGAAAAAGGATTGAAAACAGTAAAGAAAAAAATCGTCCTCTAGTGAAAACCACTACGGTGGCGCATTGGGCAAGACCATGACGAAAACCTGGCAAACAGGCGTCATGTATAGAATCGAGCATCTACGTGCGCCAGTTCGGATGAAAGCATCTCATCCCATCCATAATAAATCGAATAAATCCATCCATCCATAAACCATTGATCCAATCCATTCGCATCCATCTGCATCTGTCATCTCAGTTATCTTGATCTTGATGACATTTTGGGGCATTCTTTATGCTTGCTTATGGTAAACATCTTGACATGGGTCGTTTTCATTGATCCTATCCTATGCAGCATTATCTGAGCTATAAAGCAGTATCCAAATGAGCATTCCTTTATCTAAACACCTTATCTTATCGCAAGATAATCCTCGGCATACTTTGCGTGCTTACCATATCCATCCATCCATACACTTATCCGAGCATCCACCCATCGCATTCCATACGTTGCTAGACATTGGGGGCAGATATGTACATCTTGCTTCGAGAATAAATATTGATCTATATCCTTCACCTTATGTGGTGATCTGAACATTGGCAAACGTGAAACCAAATTGGTCAAACCACTCGTGAGCAAAAATCCGAATCACTAGCCCATGGCACATTTTGATGAGAACATGTTCCTTATCATGCTTCATCTTTCATCGAACATCGACCCAAACAATCACTATCAGTCGCATCTAGGTTGCACTTCAAACGTCAACATCAAATCATCCAAACATCTTTTGTTTGAAACCAAGCTTCATCAAACATGATCAATCAAATCCAATCAAAAAATCATCATCTCGGGATATCCTTGTGTTGCTTAACACTATCCTTGCATTGTCGTGTATCCTCGACAATGTTATCATTATCAATTCTGATCAATCCAGTCCTTGCATTGTTGTGTATCCTCAACAATGTTATCATCATCAAATCATCATCAATCAAATCCTTGCATTGTTGTGCATCCTCAACAATGCTATCATCATCATCATCAACCCATCGACTGATCAATCCACCTTAGCTTGGTTTTCAACAAAATCTCAAACAAAACATTATCGTCAAAATCGCGAAAATCCAAAACATCCAAACATCAAAAATCCAAAAACACTCAAAAAGTCAAAACATCAAAAACATTTGAAATCAACTACGCCGCTCGAAGCAACGTAGGCAAGGCTAATCTTTGATCAGCCCCGACATCAAAATCCGAAAACATCAAAATCCCCAAACATTAGAAACATCAAAAATCAAAAACATTTGAAAAATCCAAAACACCAAAACAGCCTCAAAACATCGCGAAAACTCCAAAACATCCAAATATTTGAAAAATCCAATCTGCCTCGCTTTGCGATACATCAAATAATCAATCATCCATAATAAACTGATCATCACCTTCATCCTTTGGCAACACAAAAGAAACAATCATAGCAGGAGCAAAATCAAGCTTCAATCGTAAAATCAAAATCGAAACAACAAAACATTTAAAACAAAATCAAAGTCTTGATCATTTTCAAACATGTCAGTCGACCTTATATCAACAGCCTATCAATCAACTTATCAAACCATCATCATCCTATACAAAGCATGTCCTAGGATCCGTTCCGACAATGGGCACTTTTATCAAATCAACCACTTTGGGTAAACAAAACGACGTGTCATTAACATGTCCTAGGATCCGTTCCGACAATGGACATTATCTTTTGGCAATGAGTTTTGGCTCCCATCTTTTGAAACACATTCCTTTGGCTAGAGGTATGAAGAACATTGGTTTGTTTGTGTACTTGATCTTTTCTTTTGATTTATCTTATTGCGCTCATTCCAAGGACCTCTCGATGATATCCGAACGAAGGATTTAGAGAGATAGGAATGGGGCAACGATCATTATCTTTTGTCTGCTGTGCTTGTTGGACACTCTTGTAATATAACTTGGCTAATACTTGCTTTGTTAGGTACCAAAGTGGTTTCCGTGATGTCAAGTGTGAACAAGAATACTCCTATCTGCTTGTTGAGTCAAAGTCCATCGCACTAGGTACAACGCCATCCTGGTCCTTCATACCTTGATGCATCGTACCTAAGTGTTATCAAACACAAAGTAAGTGATCCTTTGAAAATCCCAATCCTTGATAAGCAAATCATCCATATATCATCATTTATCATCATCATCTATCATCATCATCTCTAATAAAGTCTCGACCAATCATGGACTTGTTGGATCCTCTTGTCATCATCTCATTCCCGCACTAACATCATGCATCCGTCATGCATCCATCATGCATCCATCTTGCATCTACAAACAGTCAGCATATCACATATCATTCATATCATACATAATAGGAATCATCAGTATTTTGCATATCATCTCACATGCATATCATCATCATAATATAGATCTGTTAGTCTAATCATATCATAAATCATCCATTGCATAATTATAGCATATCACTTCATCCATCTCATTTGTCTCACATCATATCATCATTTAAGTTGTTTAGAATAATATGGATTTGTTATTCTAAGCATCTTAAAATCATCTCATTTGCATCGTCATCCATAACCATCCGTTTTGAACCTCTTTATCGCGAGATCGACCCTCAAATTGAATCTTTTCGCTCGATCTCTCGAGGGGGCAATGTACCAGTGTACTTCTTTCCGCTGGGGCATCTGAAAAATCATGAAATTTTTAAATTTCGATCACGGCAAGTTTATTCTTTGAACCAACGCAACAAGTACATTGCTTCAAAGAGGGGCAAAATGTAGACATGTCAAATTTACATCATGCATAATCATATTCCATTCATCAAATAAATCAGGACTTTATTTAAATCAAATCCTAAATCAATTATCAAAGTCTTGAAAGTCAAATCATATAATCAGCATTAAATCAGCCTAATCATCATTAACTTAATCTAATCCTGACCTAATGCTAATCACATCCCACTTGCATTATCTAGACCTAGCCACTTGCACAATAAATTAATTTTATTGATTTATTAAAAGCCTCATTTTCCCTCAACATGACAAGTCAAACAGGGCATTTATTGCTCTTCTTTCTTGTCCCCCTCTCAAAATTTATTGCAAATTTGAATTCAAAATTTCCCCCTCTTGGGCACTCTTCCCAAATCTTGCACACACATTAACTAATCACATGATGACAAGTGTCCTTCTATCATTGGCTTGATTTTTATCCCACATTGGTCCCTCTTCAACATTCAACATTTTGAAAATCTTTAAATACAAGCATCATCCTCAAGCAAATCCTTCACAATCTCCACAATCTTTATGCAAAGTCACTCTCTTCACATGGAGATCTGATTTTGTTCATCCACTCCACAATCTTAACAATTTCATCTACATCTCATGCAAGGTCACTTTCTTCATTGGAGAAATGATCTTGTCCATCATTATCATTAGCTTATCTAAAGGGGTTGGGAAAGGGCTACTTTCCACATCAAAGTAGCACCAATCCCCCTATGAGATGGTGTTTGAGTAGTTTAGGAATAAATGTCATGCTTATGTTGCTTATGATTTTATGTTAGTTTGATGTCGTTATTTCTTTTATGCTTGCTCAATAATTTCATAGGGAGAGGGATTATCTCATTTGTTCAACATTGATAAATTTATGCCATATTTGTCAATCTATGATAAATGAAAGGTTTTACCTCTCACAGTTGGGCAGTGAGCCCCTTCTGTAATTGAGCAGCGAGCTCTAGGAATTGTGCCTTAATGCATGTGCATTCCCCTTTATTGTTTTCATTATACTTTTAACAAGGTATAATATTGTGGACTAACATCCACCGTGGTTTTTCCCCTAACAGGGTTTCCACGTAAAAAAATCTTGGTGTTCTTTGTCTCTTTCATGTGTTAATTGCTTATGGTTAATTGCTTATTCATTAGATCTGAGATTAAGTTAAGTAAAGTTTGAAAATTTTATTATTTTGTGACAACTGATTCACCCCCCCTCTCAGTTGTCTATCCTTGTTTTTCCAACAATTGGTATCAGAGCAGGTTCCTCTGAAGAAGTCTAAAAGCTTGAGGTGATCTGAGATGGCAACATTCAAGAAAGATAGTCTAAGATTTGATGGAACTAACTACTCACTATGGAAAGTCAGGATGCAATGTCACCTAAGGTGTATTGGTGAAGCCTACTGGAAGATTACAAAAGATCCATATGTTATTCCTCATAATGGTCCCTTCCACTGTTGATGAGATCAAAGATGCTGAAAATAATATCAGGGCTATTGAAGCTTTGGTGAGTGCTCTGACAGATTCAGAGATGGAAAATGTGGTATGATTGCAGACAACTCATGAGATTTGGATGAATCTGGAAACTTTGTATGAAAGAGATGCACAGGTGAAGATGGCTAAGCTACAAAGTTTGAAAGGAAAGTGTGAGAATTTGAAGATGGATGAAGATGAAAATATCACTTCTTTTATGCAAAGAGTAAATGAAATAGTGATGGGTATTACATGTGTCGGTGGTTCTCTGGATGAGGATGAAATTGTGGCTAAGATACTCAGATCCTTGCCTCCCTCCTACAAAGTGAAGACTCGCGCTATTGAAGAGCTCAGATCAGTAACAAAGATGTCAAGAGACACGCTGGTTGGTAAGCTTGTTGCTTTTGAATTAAGTGAATTTGGTGAATCCGTTCCGAAGATTGAATCTGCATTCAAGGCTACTGTATCTGAAAGTAACAAGAAAATATATGGTCTAGGAGAATGTTCCAAAAAGATATCCAAGCATGATGAAGAACTGAAACAACTTGAAGATAAAGAAAGAGAGGTAGAAGAATTGGAAGCACAAATTGTAAAGAAAGAAGGTAGAGGAAAAGGTAAGTATGAAGGAGTGTTGCCTATTAAATGTTTTTCTTGTAGTAAAATAGGTCATTTTGCATCAAGATGTCCTGAAAGAGTTCCTAGATCTAAGCCTAACAAGTCTAGATTCCAAAAGAAATGTTACTTTGTTGAAGGAGTGACTGATGATGAGTTTGATAAAGATAATGGAAATGAAGATGAATGGGTTTTCATTGCTATCGTTGAAAATAGTCCTATGGCTACTGAATCTGCTAAAGATGAGAAAGCTCTTGCAACTCGAGTTGAAGAAAAGGATGAGTGGGTTATTGACAGTAGATGCTCACATCATATGACTGGTGATAAAAACAAATTTGTAAGTCTAGAGAAGTATGATAGTGGTGTTGTAAGATTTGGAGACAACAATGCTGGTGTGATTCATGGTAGAGGTTCTATTTGTCTTGGTGGTAAGGATAACAATGATGATGTTCTTTATGTTGAAGGCCTGAAGCACAATATTTTGAGTGTTGGATAGATGGTGGACAAATGCTATGATCTACAATTCAAAGATGGAAGATGCAAGATACATGGAAGTTCTGGAAATATGATTGATATTGGTAGAAAGAAAAAAGGTAATATTTTTCACCTGAATAATGCTAATGGGAGTTGTTTAATTGCTTAAGTAGATGAAAGTTGGTTGTGGCATAGGAGGTTGTGTCATGTAAATTTTGATAACATTGTCAAGGTAAGTTCCACTCAAGTAGTAAGAGATCTACCTAAGTTAGTGAAGCCTACTAACACAATTTGTAAGGAGTGTCAAATGGGTAAATAGACTAGAGTCTCCTTCCGGAGCAAACAATTTCATTCAAATGGCTTGTTGGAGTTGCTACATACTGACCTCTGTGGTCCCTCTAGAGTCAGAAGTATCCATGGAGAAAGGTTCTTTATGTTGATTATTGATGATTACTCTAGAATGATATGGGTTTCCTTCTTAAAAGAAAAATTTGAAGCACTGAAAAAGTTTACAAGTTTCAAGGCTATGGCAGAGAATGAGAAAGGTCTGAAAATAAAGTGTCTGAGATCTGACAGAGGTGGTGAGTTCAACTCTTTTTGTGAAGAACATGGAATTAGAAGACAGTCATCTGCTCCCCGAACCCCTCAACAGAATGGAGTTGCAGAAAGAAAGAATAGAACAATTTTGGATGCTTCTAGAACAATGATGATAGAAGGAAATGTGCCTCAGATCTATTGGAGTGAAGCTATAAGAACTGTTGTGTATACTTTAAATCGGGTAAATGTTAATGGTAATTCTAGTAAGACCCCTTTTGAGCTATGGTTTGGTTATAAGCCTACTGTTAAGTATTTCAAGATCTTTGGAAGAAAATGTTATATCAAGAGAGATGATGATATAGGAAAGTTTGATGAAAGAAGCGATGAAGGAATCTTTTTAGGTTACTCTACTAAAAGCAAGGCCTACCGATGCTATAACAAAAGACTGAGAAAGATGGTTGAGAGTGAAAATGTCAGAGTTGATGAGGATTCTGCCAAATCATCCAGATAGTGTGGATATGATTCAGATGAAGACAATACAAACAAAGGGAAGAATGTTCGAACACAAAATCAACTTTATATTATTCCATATGTTATGGTAAAGCAACCTCAATTCGTTCTGGTAAATTAAGTAAATCATGAAGCACAGACAAGTGCAAGTGCAGAAGGAATATCAAAAGAACCAGAAGTTCGTGAAAGTCCCAAAACTCCAAGGTATGTAAAGCTAAATCATTCTGAAAGTAAAATTATAGGAGATAAGAATAAAGGAGTGCAAACTAGAAGAAAGATTGCAGAAGAGTATTGCCTGATTTCCAAGATTGAACCAAAAAAATTCACTAAATCCTGCCAAGATGAACACTGGATGGAAGCTATGAAGGAAGGGTTGACACAAATTGAAAAGAATGACACGTGGACACTGGTTCCTAGACCTAAATACAAAAATGTGATTGGTACTAAATGGGTGTTTCAGAACAAGCTAAATGAACAAGATGAAGTGGTCTGGAATAAAGCAAGATTGGTATGTAAAGGGTATTCTTAGATGGAAGGTGTTGATTTTGAAGAAAAAATTTCCCCTATTGCCAGAATCGAAGTTGTTAGATTATTTCTTGCTTTACTGCATACAAGAACTATAAAGTCTATCAAATAGATGTGAAGTCAGCATTTCTGAATGGAGAACTAGAAGAAGAAGTATACATTGAACAACTAGATGGATTTCAGCTAATTGACAAGGATGATATGGTTTGCCGCTTGAAGAAAGATCTATATGGACTTAAGCAAGCCCCCAGAGCCTAGTATGCTAGATTGGACAAATACTTACTAAAGCTTGGATTCACTAAAGGTACTGTTGATAGCAACTTATATTTCAAATTGAATCATGATAAAGAGTTAATTATAGAAGTCTTTGTTGATGACATCATTTTTGGAGGAGATGACAATCTATGTATGAAGTTTGTTGATGAGATGAAGGGTGACTTTGAGATAAGTATGATTGGAGAGACGAAGTTCTTTCTAGGATTGCAAATTACCCAATTAGACAAGGGAATTTTCATATCTCAATCCAAATATTTGAGAGAGCTACTGAAGAAATTTGGGATGGAAGAATCAAAACCTGTTGGTACTCCCATGGTGACCAGATGCAAGCTAACACATAATGATGTTTCTCCTAAGGCGAATCAAACTAGATACAGGTCAATGATCAGTGGATTGCTCTATTTAACCCAAACTAGACCAGATATTATGAATGTTGTATGTAGGGTTGTTAGATTTTAGGCTAATCCAAAAGAATCACATGTGATTGTTGTTATGAGAATCTTCAGATATATGAAAGGAACAGTTGACTTTGGACTTTGGTATCCAAAGGATGATGATCTCACTTTGAGTGCATATATTGATGTGGATTGGGCTGGGGATGTAGATGACAAGAAAAGTACTAGTGGTGGTGATTTTTTCCTAGGGAAGAAGTTGGTGTCTTGGTTGAGAAAAAAATAGAATTCCATTTCTCTATCTATTGTTGAAGCAGAATATATTGCTGCTACAAATAATTGTACTCAAGTGATATGGATGAAATAGATGCTAAAAGATATCAAGGTGATATATGAAGAGCCTATTTCCATATACTGTGACAATTCAAGTGCAATAAATATTTCAAAGAATCTGGTGCTACACTCTAAGACTAAACATATATCAATCAAGTTTCACTTCTTGAGGGAGAAAGTGAATGAGAAAGAAGTCAAATTGGAGTATGTGCCTACCAAAGAATAGATTGCAGACATCTTTACTAAGTTGTTGCTGAATGATACTTTTGAGTATCTCAGAGGAATGCTAGGGGTAATTACCCCTCCTGATAAGAACTAAGAGATGCATTTACTTGCATCAATCCATGGGCTACATTGCTATATTATGATTAAGATTGATGTTTTTGTGGCTGCTACTCAGGGGGAGTAGTCAGATGTGCAGATATGTGGTTTAGAGCATGTATATGGGAAGGTCATGGTTACCTTTTCCATTGATGTAAAAGGGGGAGAAGTGCAATGTGAAAAATACTTTTAAGGGGAGAAGAGCAATTGAGGAGAAGAGTCAGAACCAAAGGGAAAGAAAGTGTGTTGGGTTGATGGTATTTTTCACATCATGTGTTGCCATCAATGCCAAAGGGGGAGATTGTTGGATGTTGTGGATGTGTTGCTGATATGTGGCTGTCATTGATGTCAACACTATTAGTATTTTATGTATCAGAGGCAGTATATGTCAAGGATATTGAAAAAATTGTAAAATAAAGTGTTCCAGGTTCCCAGTGGAACTATGCAGGTCATGAAGGTGTCTTTTTCTGTACGTTGAAGTTCAGCTATTGTGGACTAAAGGGTTTATTCTTGAGAGTATCTAGATCATCTACTATAATTTTTAGAGGTTCATGTATAGATTTGATCATGTTGTGGTCTGACAGTATTTTTGTGGTCTTTGTCAGTGTTCCTGAGTGAATTTTGTGTGATTCTAGTCATCTTAGTTGTTGTGGATGTTTCTCTGTTGTTTCTTGATGTTTTTGGATGTCTCTAGATCATGCTCTATCTTTGTGGTACGTCCACATTGATTGGTGTGCTCGTGGTCAAATATTTTTCTTGCGCACGCTCAGGTTTTCATGTTATTGGCCAACATGATGGTGGTAACGTGTTGTGGATCCTTGAAAAGTCAAATTTGAATTTTTGGTGCGCTCATGAATATTGTTTTGGGTCGCATCATTGTTTTGGCCGACGGTGTTTAGATCCACATTGAAAATTTAATTGTAAATTTTGGCCAACATTGCAAACATGTTTTATTTTCCTGGCTAACTAAGTTGTTGATGAAATCTCATGTAGTGGATATATAAGAGTGATTGTTTCATCGATGCAAGTGGTGCTTCGTGTGTTGGGTGTGATCCTATGTGTGTATGTGTGAATATCATTCAATTGTAGAGAAGAGTGTGAAGAAGATCGAGCGAAGTGTGAAGTAGTTTGAGTGAAAAGTGAAGGATTTTTTCTGTGCTTAATTGGAACTATAATCAGGCTTGTGCAAAAGCTATTTTCTCAGTTCGTACCCTCCTTATTTTAATCCTATTCTGTATTGTTGGGTAGTGGTCCCCTTTTGTACTTGAGCAGTGAGCTCTAGGCATTATTCTTGAATGCATGTGCATTCCCCTTTACTGTTTTCATTATACTTTTAACAGGGTATAATATTGTGGACTAACATCCACCGTGGTTTTTCCCCTAACAGGTTTCCACATAAAAAAATCTTGGTGTTCTCTATCTCTCTGATGTGTTAATTGCTTATTCATCATATTTGAGATTAATTTAAGTAAAGTTTGAAAATTTTATTATTTTGTGACAACTGATTCACCCCCCCCTCTCAGTTGTTTTTCCTTTTTTTCCAACAAAGACAACTCTCCTTTCTTTTTTTATTGATTAGACAGCTTACACTACATTTATCTCTCCCCCTTTCAACTTATTCTTTTCACATGATTCACTCTCCCTTTGACAATAATGATTAGACAACATACACAACTTTCTCCCTTGATACCTTGCACTTTTTCACATGATTCTCTCTCCCCCTTTGACATCAATAGAAAAGGATAAAATGTTTTGCATTATTCTGGAGGTCCCCTTTGACAATAAACTAAGATACTTGCTACTACTCTAAATACTCTTTTCCATTACTAATTTTAATTTCCATTACTGCTTTGAATACCCCCCCTTAGGAGTACACACCAACCTATACCAAATCAACAACCTCTGCATAATGACAACACTCATTCCATACTGCAACAATGCCACTACCTACTCCCCCTGAGAGGTAGCCACCAACATTAGTCTAGAATAAAGGATAGATAATGAGATCCACTAGAATGATGCATCTCCTTATGCATCTAGTTCAAAGAAGGAGGGGCAATGACCCCCAACTTCTCTCGGAGATATTGAAAAGTATCCTTAGGAAGATCCTTAGCGAATATGTCAACAATCTAATCCTTTGTAGGTACATACTCAAGCTTCACTTCATTCTCCACAACCTTTTCTCTCAGAAAGTGATATTATTGAAATATGTTTTTTTAATTCCTTGAATGCATCAATGGGTTCTTTGAAATTTTTATTGCACTTGTATTGTCACAAAAGATAGAAATAGGCTCATCATTCACCACTTTTATATCCTTTAATGTTTACCTCATGCACAATACTTGTGTGCATCAAGATGTTGCAATATACTCAGCCTCTGTAGTAGATAAAGAAACTGAATCTTGTTTCTTACTTAGCCATGACACCAATCTACATTCAAGAAAGAATGCACCACCACTTGTACTTTTTTTGTCATCCACACAACCAGACCAATCTACATATGTGTAAGCACTCAATGTGAAATTAGTATATTTTGGATACCATAAGCCATGATTCAGAGTGCCCTTTAGGTATCTGAATATCCTCTTCACTGCTTCAACATGTGACTCGGATCTTCTTGAAATCTAGCCACAAGACAAACTGCATGCATAGTATCTGATCTAGTAGCATTTTAGATATAGTAGTCCACCAATCCTATATCTATATTTTCTTTGATTAGTATTAGGGGATTCATCATTCTTTCTCAATTTGCAACCAATAACCATAGGAGTACATACCGGTTTGGAGCTTTTCATTCCAAACTTCTTCAATATTTCTTTAACATATTTTGATTGTGAAGTGAATATACCTTTATATGTTTGATTGATTTGTAGCCCAAGGAATAAATTCATCTCCTCAAACATAGACATCCCAAACTCTTTCTACATTTCTTCTGCAAACTTCGTATACATAGCTTCGTTGCCTCCAAAAATTATGTCATCAACATACACTACTATAGTCAAGATTTTGATATTTCTCAACCTTAAAGTAAATATTTATATTTGTGGTGCCTTTATTGAATCCCTATTGTATCAAATACTTATCCAACCTTGTGTACCAAGCTTTAGGAGCTTGCTTCAATCCATACTTGATGCCTTCTTCAATCTGCAAACCATATTAGGTTTATCTAATAACTGAAATCCTTTCAGTTGTTCCATGTATACTTCCTCTCCCACCTCTCCATTCAAGAAAATAGACTTCACATCCATCTAATAAACTTTGAAATCTTTATGTGCTGCAAAAGCCAAAAAAATTCTGATTGTTTCCATTCTAGCCACTAGAGAAAATGTCTCCTCAAAGTCTATTCCTTCAAATTGTGCATATCCTTTACACACAAGCCTTGCCTTGTTTCTCACCACTTCTCCATTCTCTTTATTTTTTTATGAATACCCACTTAGATCCAATTATGTTTTTTTTGTTGGTTTTGGGACAAGCTCCCAAGTTTGATTCTTCTCAATATGCATAAGTTCTTCTTCCATAGCTTTCATCCAATGTTCATCCTTACATGCCTCAATCATTGTTTTAGGTTCAAATTTAGAAAGTATACATAAATTTACCTCTTCTTCAGTAGCTTTCCTTCTTGACAACACACCTTTGCTTTTGTCTCCAATGATTTGTTCTTTGGAATGTTTTCTCTTCACATACTTAGGGGTTCTAAGGGTATTTTTCGAAGCTTCTTCCTCTTCATCTTGTGCTTCCTATTCCTTATCTTTTTCTTCTTCTTGTCTATAGGTAGGTTCATCTGATTCATATCCATCTATCACCATTGAATTCTATAGATCTTCATCCACTTTGACACTTGCACTCTCAACAATCTTTCTCAATTTTTTATTGTAACATCTGTAAGCTTTTCTTTTAGTAGAATATCCAAGTAAGATGCCTTCATCAAATATTGCATCAAACTTTCCTAAGTTTTCATCATCTCTTATGATACAACATTTTCTCCCAAACACTCTAAAGTACTTGACAGTAGGGATCCTTCCAAACCACAACTCACAGGGAGTCTTTGTGTTGTTTTCTTTTGCTTGAACTCTGTTAAGTATGTAAACAATGGAATGAATTACTTCTCTCCAGTAGATTTCTGGTAGATTAGCTTCTTTCATCATAGTCCTTGCAACTTCTTGAACAGTCATGTTTTTCCTTTCAATCACTCCATTTCATTGAGTAGTGCTAGGGGAAAAAAATGCCTCTTTATGCCATGATTCTCACAAAACATGTTAAATTCATTAGAGGTGAATTCTCCACCTCTATCAGACCTCAAACATTTTATCTTCAAATCCATTTCATTCTAAACCATAACTTTAAATGCTTTGAATCTATCTATGGCTTCAATTTTTTCTCTAAGAAAAGTAACCCATGTCATTCTAGAATAATCATCAATTAAAATCATGAAATACATATCACCTTGAAGACTTATTACTCTTGTAGGACCACAAAGGTCTGTATGCACCAATTTTAATAATTCGGTAGAAGATTGTTCTTTACCCTTGAAACTTCTTGTTTTCTTTACAATATGACACTCCTTGTAGACATCATTGATAGGCTTTGTAATCCTTGGAAAATCTCTCATTGCTTGAACTAAATTAAGTCTAACCAAGTTATAAAAATTGATGTGACACATCCTCCTATGCCATAGCTAGCTTTCATTAATTTTATTTATAAAGCAATGACCATCAACACCCTTGAGCTGATAAAAAATTCCATCTATCCTCTTTCCAACACCAATCACAATTTTGGACCCTTTTTTGATCTCACATCCATCATCCTGAAACATAAGATTATATCCTTTGCTACACATTTGTCCAACACTCAAGATATTGTGTCTTAAACCCTTGACATAGCAAACATCATCAGTATTATGCTTTCCATCAAAACTGATTGAACCTATTCCACAAATCGTAGCACCTAAATCATCTCAAAATTTAACAAGTCCTCGATCATATTTTTCAAGTTTAATAAACTTACTCTTGTCTTTGGTCATATTATTTGAGCAACCAGTATCAATGATCCAATAGTTCTTATCCTGTCTAACATGAAAAGAAGATACCAAAGTACTTTCAACCTTAAACTTTGTCTCCTTTGTCTCTAGAGCACTTTCCTTCACACATATTTCAGAGTTAACAAAAACATATTCATCTTTTAAAGCCAAGAACAAGCATTCATTATCATCATAGTCTCCATAATAAGATTTATCATTAAAATTACCATCATCTTCTCTAACAATTTATCTTACCTTTATTTTCCTTATTTTTATTGTTCACGCTTTTTTTTGGACATCTTGAAGCATATTGACCTATTTTTCCACAACTAAAACATTTGAAAGGTAATTTTCCTTTGTACTTACTGGTGCCCTTTTTCATCCTTCTTACAAAGTTAGCTTCTACATCATCAAGATCATCTCCATTTGAATCTTCAATATTTTCTAATTTTATAGCCTTGAAAGCAGTCTCCACTTTTGCACCATTATTTAAACTAAATTTTCTCATTTCAAATGCAGTTAGTGTGCCAAACAACTGATCTCTAGTGTAAAAATTGAAATTTGCAACTTCCTCAATAGCATAAAATTTTTGACCATAAGAACTAGGAAGAGTTCTGAGAATTTTCTTTACCACTTTAGGTTCTTTGACTTTTACACCAAGGCCTCTCATTGCACTGACAAGTTCATCAACCCTCTGCATGTAACTTGTAACTGTTTCATCTTCATAAATTCGCAAGTTCTCAAATTGTGTCTTCAGATACTGCATCTTAGCTTGTTTAACCTTATCATCTCCTTCATAAATACTTTCTAGCTTATCCCAAACTTCTTTTGCAGTTTTCAAATCCATCACTTTCACTAATTCAAAATTTGTAAGAATACTCAAAAGAATAAGCCTTGCTTTACCATATGTTTCATAGGCCTTGATCTCATCACTTGTGCTTGGTCCATTTGTAGGTATGGTATATGCATTTTTCACTACTTGTGTGACATCAAATCCAAGGTACACCATATATCTTTCCATCTTAACCTTCCAAAATGCATAGTCTATGCCATCAAACATAGGGATCTCCTTCTTGTTTGTCATCCTAGATCTACCTCAAGCTGTTAATATTTTCTCCAAGGAACCTTGCTCTGATACCAATTATTCAATGAACAAGACAACTGAGAGAGGGGTGAATCATTTGTATCTTATCAAAACATAAAAAACCTCATTAACATTCAGATCCACAAAAATTCATTAAACCCTTAATCTGTTATGATGAATTAGCATGAAAAGAAAATAACAAAAACTTAGGCAACTCAACACCATGCACAAGAGAACACCAAATTTTCATGGAAAACCCAAAAAGGGAAAAACCGTGATGAGGATTAGCTCATAATATAAGTAATTGCAAAACCAGTACAAAAGGATCACTGCCAGAATAGGACACATTGTCTAGAAAGGCTCAAATCCAAGGCTCACTACCAAAATGAAAAGAAGATAGAGAATAAATGTTACATAGAGAACTATAGTTAGTTTGAATGATTGTAGACACCTTCTCATTGCATCCAATAGTCCAACACTTGATAATTCACACTGCTCTGCTCAATTTCACATCACTCGCATCACATACTTCACACACTCATCTGACATCCATCTATCTTAACCTTCAACAATTCAACTCATACTTATGATGTCCTC
Organism: Sequoia sempervirens; assembly: GCA_007258455.2. Classification (NCBI taxonomy): domain Eukaryota; kingdom Viridiplantae; phylum Streptophyta; class Pinopsida; order Cupressales; family Cupressaceae; genus Sequoia; species Sequoia sempervirens. The sequence continues at coordinate 16,542 of VDFB02226209.1, read as the reverse complement.
AACATTGAAAGCCTTTCCAAGGTTAGCAATGCACCTCAAACGTGCAAATTCAAATTATTTTGGTGCCAAAACATTCCCATGGTGGATATGAATGAAGGTGGACCATACAAATCCTTAGCTAGGAGCCAAATCTATCCTAACACACCTCTACACACTTCCACAAACTTTGAAGACACTTCACATGTAGCGTAAACACTAAGTCAATCGTTACCCATGCAAATACCATTAAAATTTTAAGTACAAACTTCCTTTGATCAATCCATAAATTATAGACAACAAACTTCACCTAAACACGATCCAAAAACATCTTGAAAACTAACAAACTTCTTCACAAAAAACATCACCTGAAGAATGTACAAGCCTAGTACATCTTGACAACACTGCCACACACTATAACTCAATAGACCATCTTCTAAAACACCAAACCATGAATCCTTTTGAAATAGGTAGGAGACCAACACAATCAACTCTCACTCAAAATTACAAGTCCTAAAACACAACTATGGAGAAACGTGGAGCAAAGACATTTCTCACAGACACCTCTATAATGCACAGTTCACACACTGGTGAACATAACTTCTTATGTACAATAGTCTATCACCATAAATACCAAATATAGCATATTTGAACACCTATAACCAACATATCCAAACCACACAAGCATATCTTCAACCTAGAAGAAATGCAAAGCAAAACTAGAACACAATACTGCAACAATCTCTCTCAACCACTACACAGTTTACACCAATGACAACAAATGATTGTTGACATCAATGAAAACACCTTCATACTTGAAACACATAGTTCATCCCATTTTCAAGGTTTCATTTTTGGTTAAGTCTAGACTTCGGGGTCATCAAATATTGTTCAAGTGTTAGTCATACCTGTAAGGTTCTTATACTTAACCATTTTTTTAGAATCTATCTTTGTGATGGTTTAGAATTATTAACAGGAATCGAGAAGGTTATCACAACCATTTTGGAACCCAACGCGGTTATCACAACCTACGTGTCTTCCAACTAAGTCCCTTTATTATGGTGTTTGTCTTGAGTCATTAAAAGTTGAGATCCAAAGATTCAATCTTGTAGAGAGTTGTCAAAATTCTTTTGGAGGCTGCAATGGTTTTGAAAACCTATCATTATCCTGAAAAAATATTCTTCTGAAAGTGAAAGCAATCAAAGAAAAAGGAAAAGTGTAATTTCCTCTCGGTTTAGTAACTATTATCGAGGGCTAATAAGGTTTTCATAACCATGTCGGGCTTCAACATGGAAATGAGAACTTCACTTTTTGTGGCCAAAGGAAAAATATTAAGTCATTCTTTAGTCTTCATTGGCATAAAAAAAATTTGTGATAACTACATTAGGTCTCGACAAGGTTTTCACAACCTTAATGCAACCAGACTCGTAACTTAAGATTGTGTCTCATCCAATGAAAAGTCATTAAGGAAAAGAAGGAAATGTTTGAAACGAAAATGATTAAGATTTTGAAACCTTTGTCAAATTTTGACATGGTTTCAAGAAATTTTCAAAATCCTGACTCTCTTATGTGCAATGTAAGTTGAAAGTTGGTGCCAAGTATGCCACCTATGAACGTTAACTATTGTAAGAGCCAAGGTGAAATAAATGTTGAATTGTATGAATATTAAAATACGTTAGAGCGAGGATTGATGGCGAGCAGAGTAGACGATGGTGCAGGAGCAGGTGAAGATGTGAGAGTGGGTGTGAGTTCCTAGGCTATAGAGGTGGAGTGAGCAATCCCAATGGATCACATCAGGAAGCACATGAAAAGTGAAGAGTGGTGCAACAACCAGCTACAGGGTCAATGTGATAATCATGCAACGTAGAATGAAGGTGAAGCAAGCAAATGAAATTCCCAAAATGAGAAGCCCTGGTATGAATCAAAATAATGGTATCCTCCTAGGGCTTGCAAAAATTTGGAGTGGAATTATGGCTAGGACATTGGGAGGGGGAGAGCCAAAAATTGGAAAGGAGAGCATCATTTTACAAATCCAAGATTGGCCCCATCATTTACAACTAGTGCAAACACTTTGCCCATGGGAGATGCAAAGAGGTTAGATGCAAAATCCTCTCAAGATAGGACTAGCAAGTGTGGTTGGTGATCGGTGAATAAGTGGAGCAACAAGCATTCTGAGAGTGAGGAAGAATTTTCCAGAAGAGCAAACAGTAAGACCATGGTGATTTGAGCTAGCATAATGTGACCGATAATCCAACACTTGGAGATGTTTGAATTATTGGTTAAATGGTATCGGGGGGATTTAAATTGGGGCAGTTTGGTCAAATGGTGGCAGGACCGATGGGGTGAAGATTTGTAATTTAAGCCATTGGCAAACGGGTAATTCACAATAATTCCCTTGTCTCAAGAGATAAAAGAAGAAATCAAAGGTGGGGTTTGGATAATGGATGGTTGTGGCTTCTATATTAGAAGGCGGGAGGAAAGTTTTGACCTATATTGACACAATATGGAGAGACTTAAGGATTGGTTCAAACTTCAAAATCTACCACTGGAATTTTGGGAACCTAAAACTCTAGAGGAGATTGGGACCCAGTTATGGAATTACATCTATGCGGAGGAAAGGTTAGATTCCAATGGTGTAGGTTCTCATGTCAGGATTTATGTGAAAAAAAAGCATAATAGCTCGCATTAGAGAGAGCTTGAAATAATCATGAAATGGGGAAAATAGAGGCAAAGCCTAGTATTTGATTTGTGCCCTAATAGTAGGAGGGTGAGGATTTTGGGTGTAAGAAGCCAGTTGCAAAGGGTATTGTCTATGTAGACACTCAAAATTTGTCCTCACAATTGTCCAATTTTTTTGTCTATTAATTAAATGGATATTATTATCCGTTTAATGAATTCATTTAATATCTTTCCTCTATTTTCATTAATTCATTTAAATCATTAACATATTATAATCATTTATAAGCATTCATTCATATTAAAAGCATTTATAAGCATTCATTCATTTTATAAGCATTTATTCATTCATTCATATTATAAGCATTTATCCATTTACATAATCAATCATTTATCCATTTCATATTACTCTATTTGCATAATTATTAAAATATCCATGCATTCAATTTATATTAATCTTCTATCCATTTCATATCATAAATCATTTGCATTTTCATGTCTAAATCCATTTAAATTTATATTGTTCATCTAAATTCACAAATTCTCTTTTAATCTAAATTCCTAAACCTATACTCTATCATAAATACATTTATTTATCTCTCATTTCAATCAATTTCAATTGATTAAAGAATATGGGATAATTATCATTTCTCCATTGCACTCTTTTATCCCACATTTCTCCCATAACTCGAATCTATCGTGAGGACATCTATATAAGCCCTCTCTTCTCACCAGAAATCATATTGAATTTTGATCATACAATCCTTTCTTCCGCTCATCATAGCTTCTTGTTGCACTTGTTCTTGTGAAAATCTGAGAGCACCAAATGCATAAATCAATATTTTGGTGAATAGGAGAACAATGGAGTTAGTTTTCTTTTGAATGCATGTGTTTGGTTTTGCATAGTTTAGTTTTACATTTTTGCATATGTGTTTATTTAGGAAAGGCTTCATTGGTATTATGTTGAAGCTTTGATTTTGAGTTTATAGATCTAAATCAGCTTTTTTAGTTTTTAGCATAAACAAAATGGTGAATCTGACATGAATAACATCATAGTTTCATTTTCATATATTTGATTCCATAGTTGTAGTTTATCATTTTCATAGCTGCATTTTCATAAATCAATCAAAAAAATAAACAAACAGGACAACATCATAGCTATCTTTTCATAGATTTGATTTCATAGTTGTAGTTTATCATTTTCATAGCTACATGTTCTATTGCGTGGACGCAAATCAACATGTCATTGTTGTGAATTATATGCATGTTGGTATTAAAAATCTTCTGTTGGAGAATAATCAACGTTGCATATTTAGAAGGAGACATTTTTTTTATGAGTCGATGATGAATACTGCTATTTTTAGCATCAAACACTAAATTTTGTACACAATATAGAGTTATTTTCAACATCAAACACCAAATTTTGTAAGGCATCTCTAGCTTGTATTACAAATTGAGGTGTAGAAAAAAAAGCAAAATCCAAAGCCTAATCATCTTTGAAATTTATCATGTGATGCCTCACCCTGATTTGGCCTGACATACTTTAAATCTTTGTTTGTATTTTGTCCCTTTCCAGAAATATTCGGCTCAATTCTTCTACACTTTATACTGAAAAGTGACGGTGTATTCAGCGATAAATTTACTAGTAAAAATATTGTCAAGGGAGAGTTAAAATAGAAAATGATAATGAGCGAACCTGGATTTGCACATTTTTTGTAGTGCTTCATCTCCTCAACTTGTGATACTTTATTTTCTACAATTTGAGCTATTGAATGCTCCATATGTTCCCTGTGATTAACATGCACTCTTCTTTGTCCCATTGTCATTCATTGTCTTGTGTTATTTCCCTCCTCTGTCATTGGTTCAGTTGCTTCCCTAATGTCTTTCTTTCTTACAAATTCATTGTGTGGATTCACTTTAAATTGGAAGAGGAGTGGGAAGTAATTCCAGAAATGGTGATTGTTGGGTTGGATATAGAGGAAGAGGATTTGACTCCTGTAGTGAACAAAAATTAAAAAAAACATGTCATCACTCCAAGTGGAGGATGGGAAATTGGATATCTCACAAAGAGATGTGATAAGGAAATCTCTTGATTGTGGAGAAAGCAAGAGGAAAGGAAGGATTCCAAATCAAGAGAAATAAAAGTTAGATGGGGAAGTAGTAGGGCATAAGAAGATAAATAAAATTCTTAGGTAAGGGAAGGGGGAATCCCTTCCTAAGGAACAATGACACTAATATCTTGGAATTTTAGGGGCTTAAATACCCCTAACAAAAAATTCCTAGTCTGGCATCAATTGGAGGTGTCACAGGCAGATGTTTTTCTAATTTAGGAATCAAAATTGTATCAAGTTGAGGTCAAACAATATAGTCCAAAATATTGAAGTTGTGGAAAATGGTGGTGGTCAATACAGAATGAGCATCTGGGGGGCTACTAACTTTTTGGAAGCCTCAAAAATTGGTATTAGAGATGGTGGCCTTGATAAAAAAACTGGCTTGCATGTAAGGTTAGGATTTTATCCTTTGATTTATGCTTTCTACTCTTTAATGTTTATGGTTCATCTTCTTGCATTCAAAAAAGAGAGGTATGGAGGGAAATAGAAGCAATTTGTAATAATGTTGCACTAGAGTTTTGCATTATAGTGGGTGATTTTAATGCAATCTTGAGCAAGGAAAACTTTAAGAAACCCCCCCCCTTGGCGAAGGTGTAAAATCCTGGCGAATCTTTTATACTTCTCGATAAAAATATTAATTTTAGTGGCGAATTTTTTTGTTTTTTGTGAAAAAAAAATAATGTCCATTGGTGAATCTTTTCTAATCGCTAGAAGTCTGTGGAAAATCCTGGTGAAATGCAATTTTTTTAAAACCACTAAAAAATTTCCATTGGCGATTAAAATCTATTTTCAAACAAATAAAATATTTCGATTGGCGAATTAAACCTGTTTTCAAACCAGAAAAAATAATTTTGTTGGCGATTAAAACTTTTTTTTCAAACTAAAAAATAAAATTCATTGGCAAATTAAACCTATTTTCAAATTATTAAGAAAAAAACATTGGAAAATTAAACATAATATCAAACTAATAAAAAAAATGCATGAAAATAAATATTATTTGCCTCTTTTCATCAACCATGCAAAAATCACCTACAACTATAATTTTTTTTTCAAAAAAGCATCTTAACATGCTTCATAACAGAAAAAGTAACCCTACCCAACTAAAACCAGTTCCACAACTATCTATATCTACCTTACATATTTGAACAAGCCAAAAATTTAGTACTTGTCTTGTGTTAATTCTGCAAAAACCCTACAAAAAACTACAAATTCTACAAAAACTGTGTTAATTCATCTTCCGCTTCCTTGCATTCTGTCCTTTTTCTTTCATAAACTTTTCCTCCTCTTTCGCCTGTGCTTCCACCTTCATCAGCTCTATAAAGAGCTTCAATGCTTCCCAGCCTAACCTTGCTTCTTCCCTGCATTGATTTTTAATCTCATCCTCCGGCCAATGCATGAAAGGGACGCATCCTTCTGCCCCTTCCAGTTCCACATTTTCAAAGCCTTCCCAGATGTCGAAACCTTCACCTGGAACTGCCCATTCAAGTATTGATTCTAATCCTTCCAAGAAATATCTATGCACAATCATCTCCATCACTTCTCTCACTGTGCTTGTCAATTCTCCCAAGTCCAAACCCCATGCTATAATCAAGGAGTATACATCCATGTCAGTCTTGTGTCTATGCCTCAGATTTCCAAAGGATTTCCCCAAAATCATCCGCACACTTTGTACCAACCTCCCATCAGTGAATAAAAACATACCCATTAATCTTTTGTCAGAAGCTTCACCATAAAAAGGGTTTAATTGCCTCCTTGAATGCAGAGTGAAGTTGGCCTCCATTTGAAAACTGTTGCAGCTACATTGCCACCACCACCACTCTTTCAGACTTTCTATGTGCCTTCTTCTCCATGCCAATCTCTATTATTAACTTCACTAATCGAGGGCTGATAGGTAGTAATTTTCCAAACTCTGCACGTACCAATCTTAATTACCCATCGATCCTCTAGTCATGTCCACTTGCTAAAATATGTCTACAATCTTCACTTCATAAATGAACCATCCTTTCCACCTTTCCTATATTAATTCACCAAAGTCGGGGTTTTGGTGCTTTTCCTAACCTTAGTTTCCACCTTTCCTATCTTAATTCACCAAAGTCGGGATTTTGGTGCTTTTCCTAACCTTAGTTGCAAGTCTTTCTTAGTCATCTTTGTAGTTTGTAGTCCGTGGGTCGGAGGTTTCAAAAACTTTGAAACTTCAAACTTTGGTTCTAAGGTTCCAAATTTTAGTGACCATGTGACATTATGGACCACGACCGTTCAATGAATTTTTTATGGACGATTGTAGTTGCATTCTGGAAGTATATCTCTCAAGCACTAGATTTGCAAATTGAAACCTCCAGAATTACACTAGAACCATTAAATATTTTACAGTTTAAATATTGGTGCTCTTGTTTACTGTTTAATATTTCCTAAGTCAGACCAAAATATTTTATGATAAAGCCTTAAATATTAACTCTTTAATCCTAAGGGTCAAGTCTCATCAACCTAGCGATGTCCCCATTTGAAATTATGCACGTGCATAAAGTTTGTTTTAAAAGAGGGACCGTTCGATGAATTTTCGATGGATGGCTATAGATGTATTCTGAAAGTAAATCCTTGAAGCACTAGACTTGCGAACTGAAACCTCCGGAATAACACTAGAACCGTTAGATTTTCATAAATCAATGGTTGAGATTTTATTAATTATTGGTTTCAGAAATCAACATATAGTTCTGATCATAAGTGAGAAAAATTTATTGACTTATTAGGACATTTATAATGATTAAGGTAAAATGATACATTTAATTCTCTCTTTTCAATGCGTTGAAGTACTCTACCTTTCATTTATTCTATTGAAATTCTCAATTTGGTTGTGGTACTAGGCAACGACGCGGATTAATGCCATATGAATAGCCAGAGTGATTGATTGGATAGATTTATATTGAAAACTGCACGACGTACTGTAGAATCGTAGATGATGATGTCAATAATCCAGTGATTTTGACAATTGACAGCTTGCATGGCACTTCTGATTTTGACAATTGACAGCTTGTCAGCGTGAGGTATAGTTTGCAACTTTGCATGTAGCTAGCTTGAGGTAACGATTAAGTTGGATTTTTGGTTTGTGTGAATCGCAATTATTACTAGTTAGTAGTAACTATACACAACCTCACACGTGACACGTGTGAGGTGTACAAGGGACCAGGCTGGTAGTGGCACTTTTGGAGACACTTTTGGCCCATAAATAAGGATAGTGAGCACAACTAAAATCATTTGTTTAATTGTCATAAGGGTTTTCATTTTGTAGGGTTAATAACTTAATAAGGATTCACTAAGAAGATGATGTGGTATTATTGGGGATGCTCTAAATTCTCTTGCCTCCAGTTATGTAGTTATAGAGTAAAAGACCAATTTCCTTCAAGTTCAGAATGGGTGGAATTGGAAAGAAGTTGATTTGGTTTACCTGACTTCTCAGACAGGTTTTGAACTAGGATGAGGATCTTTGATGGAGATAAGTGCTATCCTAGTCCATGGAAGATGCAAGTAGAAGATGGGAGCAGTTTTACTACCCCTCATCATATGCATGGTTGCCTAGGAAATTCACATGCATTTAATTTCAGTGCTCATCTCTGCATGGGAGCAATTTTACAATCCCTCATCTTCTACACCAGTCTGGTTCTAAAAGGGGCTAAGTACATTTGGTATCTTCACAACTCCCATTTCCCCAATTTGATCAGGCCCCCTTTCCCCATGCATTTATTTTCAAAGCCCATGGCTGACTCGACAAGTCCCATTTGTTTATTTTTAGAGCTCAAGGTTGACCTGACAAGTTCCATTTATTTTCAGAGATACATGTATCACATTTACGTTTTCAACTTTTCACCAACGGTCCAACAGAAGCTTGGTGCGTGCGCTTACATTTGTATTTGTACTATGTATTAATGTAATAATGTGATATTGTAATTTAGTTGTAATAAAATAAATGGTTGTGTTATTAATGTGACATTGTAATTCATTTTATTAAGTCCTTTGCAAGTTAAGTGCTATTAATGGTTGTGCAATGTGCTATTAATGTGACATTGTAATTCATTTTATTAAGGCCTTTGAAATGTTAAGTTTTCGACCCCTTGGCCTTGATGTCAATCCTAGCGTATTAAAATTTAAAGCAAATTTAAAACACATGTTTTATGTTTATTATTTATATCATAAATTACTCAACCGTTCAATGAACATTTGATGTATGGTTGTAGTTGCATTCTGGAATTAAATGCACAGAGCTCTACGCTTGCGAACTTAAACCTATGGAATCACCCTATAACCGTTAGATTAACAGAGATCAACGGTTTAGAATTTGTTGTCAATGCAAGAGTAAATCATTGTTTTTAATGGCTTGTTTTAAATGTTTCCAACCATGTACATTGTACTACCTAATTGTGTACTGTGTAGTCTATAAGTAATAAGTAGACGTTTCGGTGTCATTCATTTTTCTCATTGCAATGCACCACCCTATTCTAGGTTCCATAGTTCCACTTCCAACAAAGCCATTCCAGTAACCCAGTTTCAAGCTTCAATGCAGTTTCAACTTCAAGAATCAAAATTCAAAATCTGGGTAAGTTAAAGAATTCATGTGGCTACGTTTCATCGTTTGATGTTTCTTAAAATCTTATTTTGTCAAACTTTGAAGTTTAGGTTTAGGGTTAAGAGGCTTAAGAATTAAGAAAAATTAAGGACTAATAGGGAATTCACAAATTTCATATTGTTGATTGTATCAGCATGTCTACCACCAATACCACTAGAGCAAAGTCGGATAAAAAAATACATTATGCAAATTTGCTTAAAACCCCAGGTTTCACTGATGAATACCATGATATTTATGATCTTGAAACCTATGGTAGGCGTACCTCAGAACTTAGATTTTCATCTGAGAATAAGGCTACAAAGCAAATGCAATTGCAAGTTAATAGTATCAGTGCACTGTGGGTAACTGGATTAGGGCACATGATGTTACATGAGGTTTTCCCTTGCCCAGAATTTATCATGGTTTGTGCCCTAAATTATGATGATAACAAAAGAGAAATTGTTAATAACTATAGCAAAGAAGAATTTTTATCCATTAATGCAAAAGAACTTGGAAAAGTGTTGGCCTTGGGGTTTACAACTGAAGAATTTGGAAATTTCCACATTGACCTAGAAAAGCTTGCTAGTGATTATGAAGTAGTGGATGAAATGGAGAAAAATTATTTCTTAAATAGAATAGTCCAGGATAGAAAAAAATTGAAAGGTGATCATAAGCCTCCTTATGATTTGGATATTTTTAAACAATGGGTTCAGGATACTATTTCCATGCTAGCATTTTGCCTCGGACTAGATAGCAATTTGTAAGTGGGTGCATGCCTCCTTGAAATGGTGTATAATATATCCATTATGGTGTTCCACATGCCAAATATAATTTTATTGAGAACATTGTAGAATCCATGCATAAACAATTTTTAATGATTAAAGGAGGTTCCACCAAGACATTTAGGTTCAAAAACTACTTGTGTTATCTTTTTCTATTCAAATTCAGAGGAATGTTTCAGACCAACAAGCTTCAGATTCAACCTATGGTAATAGTAATCCTGAGCAAAAGAAAATGGCTCCAGTATATGAATGGACCACTGTTATAAGGTTGCATGATTCTCAAAGGAACTACAGTCATTTTTTAGACTACTTTTTGGCTCCATTGCATCAAGCAATTACAAATACTCCAATGCCTAGATTGCCTATGTCGTGTAGAAACTACATTCAACTAGGAAAAGAAATACAATTGGCTGATTGGTACTTAATGGAAGAATATATTGTGCTAAGATTTTATGGATCGGAAGTATAGCCATACAAACTTCCAATACATGTGACAGAAAGCGTTTTTGCTTTGGAATATGTAAGGCAGATGTTGAGTACTGATGAAAGACACTTTAGCGGTCAGGGGAAGAAGACCTTATTTCCTTCTTTACCTTTTTCATGTGGAGGGATCACATTCAAGAGAAAAGCATTTAGTGTGGCACATGATCTTTTGAATTTTTTTGATTTTGATGCTATCTGTCACTGGCAATATGATCCATGTGACAACATTAAATCAATGATTGTGCTCAATAAAAATGTTGGAAGTAGAATTCAACATCAAAGTAAACCCTTGCTTGAGAACTTGAGAAACAAGGATTCTTGGGATGAGGTCAAAGTAGCAATGGAGAAAAGTGCTGCTAAGAATGGTATTTATTTTGAACAATTGTTAGCAAAAATTATGGCATTGCATAGAAAGACAATTAGGAGGTACAACAATTTTTATGAAAAAAGTCATAAACCATCTAGTAGAGTAAAAATGCCAAATTCTCTAGAGAAGGAAGTTACAGAAAAAAATTGGTCACGATAAAAAATTATTTCCTTTTGGTCTATGAGGAACGAGCTAGGTGATCCAAGAGCTCTTGCAGAGTATGGAGATAACGAAGAAGATCTTGAGTTTTGAAAATTATGGAATGTAGAGCATCTGAATGAATGAGAAGATGAAGAAAGTGATGATGATAGGCAAGAAGAAAGCCATGTCAATTTCAAACTTGATTTAAGTGAGGCCATAAAAGAAGCATTTACTACAAGAGCAGCCATAGCTGAAAAAATGGGTTATGAAGGTGGTCCTTTGGGGTCCCAAAGACAAGGCCCTTGGATGGTAACAGATGTAGAGCATAGAAAACTAGTTGATAAATCTGGCCTTGGGGTTGGAGGTGAAAAAGTAGACCTATGGCATACAGGTCAATTTGTTAGAGCTTCAAATCCTTGTCCTCATGGTCAGACACAATCACAACTAGGACATGCCCATGGTGGAGGGCTTAGTGCAACTGGCACTTCCTCTGGTGGCGATGGTATGGGTAGTAGTACTAGTAGTGGTCAACATGTGCTACAACAACAAATTACACACAAGAGGACAACAACACAATATACCATAGAAACACCAGGTGATTAAGGCATACAAAAGAGGCAAAGGATTTTGACTGGTCCAACTCCAAGTCACACTACCAGTGGATCCACCACAAAGTAGTTATTTCCAAGCACTTCCCCAATTCCAGTTATTCTGGTTGTGACATCATTAGCAACTGCAAGTACTCCTATTCCTTCGCCATTCAATAATTCCATTGTTCCTGCATCCCCGAGTTTTGATTACATTGAAGAGTTTAAAAAGATATCAGAATTGAATAAAAAATAAAAGAAGCAACTGATGGAGAGTTTGTCTGCTCTAACTTCAGAGCCTGCAACAACCATGGTATTACCCACATTTGACACAAGTAAAGAAATCATGGAGTACACAATTCTGTTCCCACAATTCAAAACAAACCAGCAAATCAAATGGCTCCATCTGAATTTGAGGTGAACAATTTTCAATTGGATTTTTCTGGAATCAGAAATACTGACAAAATTAATGTATCAAAGAAGAACAATGAATTGGTGTACACATCATTGCTAAAGCAAGATAGAGAGAAAAAAAAGGTTGCAAACTCAAATTGAAAGTTACAGGAAGACCTAGCAAATGAGAAAGCAAAGAGGAAAGCAACAGATAACAAGAGCAATGAATTAGAAAAAAGAATTAAAAAATCTTCCTCTACATTAAGAAGCAAAGAGGATAAGCAGAATGAGACTGCAGTGAATGAACTGAATCAAAGGAGATGAGAGCAACAAGAAAAATGATGAGGAAAAACCCACTTCAGAAAAATTAAGACTAAGCATTGCAAATGGAAATGCACAGTGGGAAAAAAAAATTGGAGGAGAGAAAAAGAAATGAAAGATTGGAGGCAGAGTTGATGGAAGCAAAAAATGAAATTAAGTCTAGTCAAAATAAGTTATCTACATTTTGTAGAGAAACAATGAGGCATATGAAACTAAAGATCTGGAATTAAATAATGCAGGGGATTGATCATTTGTGTGACATGTTTCAATTGATTGATGCTATTAGACAACATCATAATAAGCTCAACAAATATTTAATGGAGAACAAAAATGTGTTGGCATTAGAGAAATCAGAAAATCAAATTCAACAAACAATCTACAAAGCCAGTGACAATGTTTTGAAATCAAAAGGGATTACTACTCAGCTTGCTACATCAATGGTGTTGTCATCTGTCATTGAAAAGTGTTTGAGAATGTGTGAAACAGATAAATATTTGCATTTGGCTACAAACAAGATGAAGAAGGTGGATGAAAAGGTAAGGAACTTCATAGAGCTTGGTTTGCTAGAGGCTTTTGACACAAATGAGCGATTCATTGGAAATAATGATTTCAGAAAGAAGATGGAGGATGCAAGGAAGATTGATTTGGACCAATTTCCTCATAACCCAGATGTGGTGACCTATTTGGATTCCATCAAACCATTGCTAACCCTGAATGAAAAATTGACTAAAGAATCCAAGAGAGGTTCCAATTTGAATCATGAATTGATAACAAATCTTCAAGTCAAACAACATCAGTTAGAAAAAATGACAATTCCAACACCTGAAGAGTGGAAGTTGCTAGAAAAGGTGATGCAGTGATTTAATTTTTGATAATATGAGTTTCCAAGTTCCAACTCAGCTCTGTGCAGAGTTGTCTTTGAGCAAGATTTTGCATTGCCAATGCCTCCATGTATTCCTTCATGTGATAATCAATTTAAAATCTCAAATTCATACTTTAGTAATGTGTTGATGTTCAATTATCTGTATTATTTACTATATCATTTGAAGAAAAAGTCGGTTAGTGGTTTCAACTTCTAGATACACTTTAAAAGATTGTTGATGTTCATTGTTGTATATGCTACTAATATTATTGTTAATATGCTACTAATACTATTCACACATCAATACTCAATCTCCATGACTACTTAGCAGATCCACTAAAAATTTATATGAATTCATGCTTTAATGATTTAATCAAGGAACTTTAACTGGTTCATTAAACCAAAGCCAAAATTAAAACATGCATCAATGCATATTGGATAATATTAATGGCAAAGAAGATTAATGAAAGATCATTGATAATATTTCATTAATAATTCATGTAAAATGTTACAGCTGGAGAGACGATAGACTCAAAATAAGGGAGAAAAATAGGCTTAGTCACTAGTCCTCAGAGTTTTATAACCTTGTCGCAGATTTCTAAATTGTCATAACTTCTCGATTCCCCGACTTGGTTGATGGTTCACTTTGTTGAGTTGCAAGTCTTTCTTGGTCATCTTTCTAGTTGGTGGGTCACTGGGTCATAGGTTTCAAAAACTTCAAAACTTCAGACTTTGGTTCTAAGGTTCCAAGTTTCAGCGACCACGTGACATTATTGACTTATCTTGCCTTTCAAAGGCGCTATCATCTGACACGTCATTGAATGCTATGTACAGACTAATATAAAATATAAAATACAATATAAAATATAAAATATCACAATTTCATGGAATACAACATAAAATATCATCAACTACATTTTGAATTTGGAATATGATTCATGAAGTGCAATATAAAATAAAATATCATGAAGTGCAATGGTTCAAAAATTCATCGAATACAATATAAAATATCATCAACTACAGTATGGAACAATGGAAACTGATCCATGAAGTGCAGTATAAATACCTAAAAGCTGCTAATTCTCTTCCATTTCCCAAATGGTGTCAGGGTCTCCAAACTGACGTTCATCATCAGATAAAGTAAAAGAGTCATCTTGAATTTGATTCCAAGTCTAATCTTCATTTTCTTTGGACTGTGTCTCAAATTCAACATTCATTGTGTCATTTTTGTCAATGTCATTTGTTCGAGTCCCATTGCCACTACTAGTGCCACCAAAACCAGCCTTTGGAATTGGAGTGTTGCAGAACCCGGTCCCTCTTCTTTCACACGTGGACCTCCAGATTGTGAGTGACCTTTCAAAAGGAAAATTCCTGACATTATACGCAGTTCCTTTCATCCTCAAGCAATTTTCCAAATTCTTGTCATGTTTGTTTCTTAACTTTGATTTCAAAAACCCCAATGTACTGAAAACTCTCTCATCCTCCACCGACCCCAATATCATTGTTTGACATAAATCAGCAAGTTTGAAATATTCTGATATCGAACCATGCAATATTTCACTCTGACCTAAGTTTGTCCAAACCTTTTTAATTGATCCCGGTTCAAAGGCCTAGTCCTTGCCCATGGATTTATACTGGTCCTTCATAGTTGTTGCAAAATTCCTACATTGTTTTCTAAGCTTAGCTTCATCTAAAATTCCTTCTATTTTCTACTCATTGTATGTTACAGTTTTCAAAAATTGTTCGATCAATATTTTTACCTAAGCATGAAAATATGTTGGGTTATCTCGGTTTTCCCAAAATTAAGGATACACATACTCATGGCTTCAAGTATTTCATGTTGAGGGAATCTTTCACGAATCTCTGAGGAAAGATATTTTGCAATTTCCTTCAAATTATCACCAATAGATTTAACAATGCCTTGAAAATATTCCTCGTTAACAATTACTTCTCTACTAGAGCGCTTGGTTGTCTTACAATGGTACATTTGTATCTCATATCCACGTACAAAGATGCATAAGTTTCCACTTGCATTAAACTGTAAATAATTATCGGGATCATTCAAATCAGTAATTTTCTGCCACATGAAATAATTTGGGCCATCTTGTGTTAGATCTAGATATAGATGATCGAGGGCCAAGCATGTATGTTTACGTAGATTGGCATATTCATTAATATACATAGTTCTGTCTTGGTCTTTCTTCACAAGCTCGTTCATCACATCCAGCATGGGGAGAAGACTAGTTAAGGTCAAGAGTGTCTCTATATCGCTTAACCTATGTAAGAGGTCAGGAGCTTTGTCTACTGTGATGTGATGCTCATACATCACTCCAATCAAGGATTGATATTCTGAAAGAACTCGTTGCATTGGTCCATGCAAGGAGATCCATCTGGTATCGACATCCTTGAGAAGCTTGTTTCCTAGTGTTATTCCCTCAGCAAAATTTTGAAATTTTGTGAAACATTTAGGACTTCAGCAGAAGTATGCATGGATCTCGCGAACTAGATTTTTGAATTTTGATACTGTAGGAAACTTGTTTACAATTTTGAATGCTAAATTCATTCTATGGGCCATGCAGTGAATGCCAAGCATGTATGGTGCACAAGTAGTTTGTAACTTTGTGCAAGCATTGGTTTTTTGACCTTGCATCACTGCAACTCCATCAACTCCTACACACACCAACTTTTTCGCAATTGTCAACTCATCCATACCTGCAATTTCATTCAAATATTTCTTGACTAGTTCAAATATATGTTGCGATGTTGAACTGTCCTTCATTTTATGAACACAGAGAAGATGAGCTTGGTGAACATGTTGTTGTACAGTATACAAATGCATACAGACCCAAGAAGTATTGTCTACTACAGTAACTTCATCTAAAGATAATGCAATGAAATTTGACTCTTTTACTTTAACCTTTAAATATTCCTTTTCCACTGCAACAAGACAGTTTTCCCATTCCCATCCAACGTTTACTAACCAATGTGAGTAGGGATAGTGAGGAACATTCAAATAAGATAATAAACCAGAATATTCTAGGCTAGTCTATCATAGGACGCCCTCTGGACAAAATATGAAAAACAATAGTCATCTGAACAGTTTTTGATAGATTTTTTGCTTCCATTGCTTTTTGAAATTGAGCCTCAAGTGTACCTTTACATGCACCAAGCTTCGACATTTTTTGGTGATGCACTTCATAATCCACGACATACCTAACATGAAGACATTCTTCCTTTGATTTCCAT
>VDFB02226205.1:0-10587 GCA_007258455.2 Sequoia sempervirens | reverse complement strand
GAAGAGTAATATACATACATAGCCCGTAGGCTTTTGGCACCAATAGAAGTAAGAAGGTCCAGGAGTTCGCCCTGTCAAGTCTTGGATCATCGGTCGGGTACTGAGGAGGAGAAACATCACTCGGGCGTTTTTCCGCCAACCACGGACTTATAATGCGGTCCCCCGCACGATCATTTTGCAATGAACGGCCCTCCCTTCGAAGAAGAGATTGGTTGGGTAACCTTTAATGACTACCAACTGGACATAGTGTTGTGATCCTACAAAGCTAGCTTCCATGCAACCGGCAATTCTCAAACTAGGATGTATTTCGGGATCACGGTGAACTAACAGTGTAGTACTACAACTAAATGGTTCTTTACACTACTTTGGCCAAAGTGTTTACGTTCAATGAAGAACATAGGTCATATGTCACATTCACTAGCCAGGTTCAACTTGACTTGAGGCTATCTTATTCTACGCATAGGTTGATCTATCGGGGTAGTCCGTACCCTAGATTTCCTACAACAATTTAACTACTGGAACGATGAACATTTTAATAAGATCCTACAACCATCACCCTTATTCAGGATATTCTCATCCTAAGGGTACAATAACTTGACTAAGTTATTTAGTATCTAGTTGTAACTTGAAACTCATTTAAGTGCTCACGATACATTCCTAATATTTAGTAACTAAATTCAAACATATAATCCGTATATGGAGTCAATATAATTTATGCAGTTTCCTATTCATTGCCTAGTGTAAACCGTACACTAATATAGCAAAAGGAACAAAAAAAAGAATATGCATAAAACCTTCTTATAAATTATCTTTTTGCTAATATTCATTTATCCTTTTCACACCTATTCTTAAGTAAATCAACCTTTAGCTTTATTTCTTTTCAGTCAAGAAAATGATTCAGAATTACTTCAAAATACTAGAATATCAGAAAGCATGTAAAAGCAAGAGTTAGCATGCCTGGTAAAGCTTTCCAGATGTTTTGAAAAATGAGAGCCCTTCTCCTCAAGCTAACTGCCCAAGGACTTTCTTTAGAATTTTGGAGAAAGAGTAAACTTCTTCTCTTGCCTTCCACCAAATGACTTTCAGCTAACTCTGTAATAAGTTCCCAGCACAGCAAATTGACAATTCCAAACTGCTATTCTCAACTCTGAGATTGCTTCTCTCAACACAACCAAATAGCTTTCTTAACAGGAAAAGACTAATGGCGAATTCCCTCACAAATGAAAAATACTCTACTCTCTTGAAAGAATAGCATGAAATTCTTGACTGTAAACTCGTGTGAATTCGTGTGAATTTGTGTGAATTCGTATAAAATTCGTATGTTAAGAATGAACCATTTGTAGGTTTATATAGGGTTGTCATTTTAACTGTTTCCTCTTTCTATGGCGCCAGTGCTGCCAACAAAGCTTGGAACGATTCAAAGTAAAAACGTGTTGCTTAATGGCAAGGGTTTCGTTCTCCATTAACTGACAGCAATGATGCATTATCAAATCCGCATATGCTCAATTCACTAAAACATGACACCTCCTGGTTCTTGCGCGATTCAACAGGTAGGTTAAATGATGAATTTAAAATAAGACTTTTTCCCAGTTTCAATGGCGTCCACATCCTCCATTAACTGTGCATGAATTTATTCGGCCATTTTCAGTTGCTAGAGGTCGCGCAATTCTCCCTGCGCGTTTTTCACTTCATCCGCCATTTTTACGGCTTGGCTTTATTTCGAATTTTATTTTAGTTCAACATTTGAAATAGTCCACAGGAAATATTTTGGACTTGGCGAATAACAAAAACATTTGATTTCAATTTTTCAAATGAAATAATCATTACCAAAGAAAAATCAACATATTCCTTAATTCGCATTTCTCTTTTAAATATCAATAAAATGTTAATCAAAATTTCGTTTTGATTTTCAAATCTTTTATTTAAATACATTTATATATATATTTATTTTATTAAAATATTTATATAATATAGTTTTTAATTTACATTATGTATAATTATTTAAATTAGTAATTTAAATAATATCGTATACATTTGTAAAGACTATATTATATTTATATTTTAATATAATATTAAATATATAAATATATTTATCTTTATACCTATACATGTATATACTAATACATTATATGTACGTATACTGTGAGTCAGTCAATACTATACGTTCTAATGTATATGTGTATGTATAAATTCCGAGGCAATATAATTATCATAATATATTCACAACAACAAGTTAATTGTGGGCACCGTATTCATGTGTATATACTTATACAATTAATTTAATGATAAGTCTCATAAATATAATTTATATCGGGACGCATAATGATGTAGAACGACCGCCGAATATCGCTAGAATGATATGAATGTACTTATGGACACTTGTACATAGAATAATTATATGTATACATTTACATCCCAACCACTAACAAGAAACATTACTCCACATAAGGTTATATATAATCGCTTCATCAATTATTTTACACATTCAAAGAAGATACCTAATTTAACGATACTAAAAAGCCTTACCAATGATTCTTGGTAATTCTTAACCCTCGATAATGACTTAGCTTTACTCAGCCTACGCTTGTGTGTGCCCTAATTAGTATTCGAAGAATAAGCATCTCGGACTCAAGTTCCTCCCTCGAAGATATCTCCTCCGCCTGAGGTACTTAACGATTTCCGCATTACACATCATGACATGACAACGGAAGTCATTTGCTCAAAACCAAGGCAATATACATAAAGCATTGTAGAAAGTTATAACAACATTATTCTATAACTTAATATGCTACTTTCATTCAAGATTTACATCAATAGGAGTATCAGATAATGAGACAATCATTAGGACACATTCAATTGATCACAAGAACAATTTATTTTATTCAACAGAAAGATTCAAACATTTACAATGTACTTCCTATGCAGTAGTAGCTATACAATTCAGGGTGTAACATACTCCCCCCTTATGATTCATCGTCCCCGATGAACAAGGTATTATTTAAAGCATACAAACATATCACTAATTTATTAATCATTCTTGAATGCTTCAAGAATGTCAGGAAATTTCCTTTGGATTTCCTCATAATCTTCCCAGGTAGCTGAGTCCTCAGTATATTGATCCCACTGGACTTTACATTGAGAGACTTCTCTATTCCGTAAGCGTAGCTTGCGGACTTCAAGCACTTTAATGGGCTCGAGCATTACTACCCCGGGATCCTTTACCTGTAAAGCAGTCCAATCAATAACATGGTTATCACCTGGTATATACTTCTTAAGGTAGGACACATGGAAGACATTATGCATTCGGGCAAGAGCAGGTGGTAATGCAATTCGATAGGCTACTGGGTTTACTTCTTCTAAAACCTCGAAAGGTCCAACATATCGTGGAGCTAATTTGGATGACTTTCCAAATTTCATGGAGCTTTTATGAGGTTTGACTCTCAACAAAACTTTATCACCTATGGCAAAATTTCGAGGTACTCTCTTTGCATCAGCATAACTCTTTTGTCGGCTGTTAGCTTCGACTAACCTTTGTTTTATAGTCTTTACTTGCTCTTCCATTTCTACTAACATTACAGGTCCAAGACTTACTCGATCCTCAAGTTTATCCCAACTTATCGGAGTTCGACACTTTCGACCATATAAGGCTTCAAACGGAGCCATTTTGATTGCTGAATGGTATGAATTATTATAGGCAAATTCGACTAAAGGTAAATAGTCTTCCCACTTATATTGCTGATCCATGCAATATACTCGAAGTAGGTCTTCTAAAACTTGATTTACTCTTTCAGTTTGCCCATCCGTTTCCGGATGATATGCTGAGCTGATATTTAGCTGAGTTCCGAGTGCAGAAAATAAGGTTTGCCAAAACCTAGAAGTAATTCTTGCATCCCTATCAGAAATGATCTTTTCAGGTATCCCATGCAATCTGAATACTTCTTGCACAAATTTCCTTGCAATAACTGGTGCTCCATCAGTTAGATTTCCAGGTATAAAGTGAGCTACTTTAGTCAGCCTATCAACCACTACTAGTATGGTATTGTGCTTATTTCTGGACATAGGCAATCCTTGCACAAAATCCATACTTATCACTTGCCACTTCCACTCTAGAATATCATGTGGGTATAGCAAACCGGCTGGATGATGATGCTCAGCTTTTACTCGTTGACATTCCAAGCATTTTGCAACATAATTAGCAGCATCTCCCTTCATTCCTTTCCAGAAATATAATGGCTTAACATCGGCCATCATTTTTGTTACCCCTGGATGACCAAAATATGGAGCCTCATGTGCTTCTTTCCACACCAAATTTCTTAAGTTGCTTATGTTGGGTACATACATCCTTCCTTTATACCTAAGCATTCCATTTGGTTCAAACTTGAAACCATCATACCTTGAATCTTCAGGATTCTCCTTAAGTGCTTGCTTAACTTGCAAATAATACTCATCTTCTGCACATTTCTGGAGCACTTGATCTTTAAAATCAGTATGAATTGCAACAATAGCAGCTATATGGCGTCTTCGACTTAATGCATCAGCAACCCTGTTTTCTTTTCCTTTGATGTAGCTGATATTGAAATCATAATCAGCAATCAACTCCAACCATCTCCTCTGTCTGGCATTTAGATTTGGTTGAGTAAAAAGGTATTTTAAACCATTATGATCAGTTTTCAATTCAAAGGGTTTCCCGAGCAAATAGTGTCTCCACATTCGCAATGCATGAACGACAGCTGCCAACTCTAAATCATGCGAAGCATAATTTATCTCAT
Source organism: Sequoia sempervirens (assembly GCA_007258455.2). Lineage (NCBI taxonomy): Eukaryota > Viridiplantae > Streptophyta > Pinopsida > Cupressales > Cupressaceae > Sequoia > Sequoia sempervirens. The sequence continues at coordinate 5,818 of VDFB02226205.1, read as the reverse complement.
AAGGTTTTAGCTTTCTTGACTCATAAGCAATTACTTGATTATCTTGCATAAGTACTCCACCAAGTCCTTCTCCGCAGGCATTAGTGACAACTGTGAAACTCCTTTCAGGATCTGGCACTTTCAGGATTGGTGCGGTAGTTAATTTTTCTTTGAGTAGGTCAAATGCCTTTTGACACTTCTCATTCCAATCAAATCTTTTTCCCTTTTTCTGTAGGGAAGTTATAGGAAAAGCAATTTTGGAGAAGTTTTCAACAAACTTCCTATAATAACCTGCTAATCCCATAAAACTTCTCACTTCAGGTACATTCTTAGGTACAGGCCACTGAGTTATTGCTGTGATCTTAGCTGGATCAACTTCAATTCCCTCGGCTGAAATTACATGTCCCAAGTAATGCACTTTACGTTGGAAGAAGGTACACTTGGATAGCTTTCCGTACAACTTATGCTCACGCAAACGTTGTAGAACCATTCCTAAGTGCCTATTGTGTTCTTCTTCGTTTCTAGAATAGATTAAAATGTCATCTAGAAACACCAACACAAACTTGTCTAAGTAATCTTTGAATACACTATTCATAAGATTCATAAATGCAGCGGGTGCATTTGTCAAACCAAATGGCAATACTGTGAATTCATAGTGTCCATACCGAGTTCTAAAGGCGGTTTTATAGATATCCTCATCCTTAACTCTAAGCTGGTGATATCCGAACCTTAGATCAATCTTAGAAAATACGGCTGCTCCTCTAACTTGATCAAACAAATCATCAATTCGAGGTAGTGGATACTTGTTCTTTATTGTAGCTTTGTTAAGCATGCGATAGTCAATACAAAGCCGCATTGTTCCATCCTTTTTCTTGACGAAGATTACCGGTGCTCCCCATGGTGATACACTTGGTCTTACCAGTCCTTTAGTCAACAACTCATCTAGCTGTGCCTTGAGTTCTGCTAATTCTGTAGTAGTCATTCTATATGGTACCTTGGATACAGGTTCAGATCCAGGAATTATGTCGATAGAAAAATCAAAGACTCTTTTTGGGGGTAGACCTGGTAATTCCTCAGGAAATACATCAGCATATTCCCTTAAAACTGGGTATTTCTCCATATCTGAGATTCCTGATTCATCAATTTCTCCATCTTCTATCTCCTACGTACTTTCATTATCAGGATCACCTAACTCTTCAATCTTTACTGCAAAAAGTTTACATCCTTTCTTCTTGGCTCTTAGCAATTGCATTGCTGAGATTTGTCTAATTTTAACCTCTTTAGGTATTCCTTGAAGATTTACTTGATTCCCATAGTCATCTAAACATTTAACTGTTTTAGATTCATAGTCAACTATGGCCCTATGTCTCCACAACCAATTCATTCCTAAGATGACGTCATAGGATCCTAATGGTGTGACATAAAGATTGACTTCAGTGGTGAAACTAGGCAATTCTAAGTTGGCCTCAAAAAGACATTGATCCACCTTTGCTCTTGTACTATTAGCATACTCTACATTCCATGATGTAGCCATGTGCCCAGCCTTTCTAGACAATTTATTTGCTATACTAGGAGAAACAAAACTTTCAGTTGCACCAGTATCAATAAGAATTGAGATAGGTAAACCAAATAATTTACCTGTAGTTTCGATGGGCGTTATTTGATAGTCAGCTTGCCTATCATCAACTGCTGCATGGATCCTTTGCTGGAACATAGCCTTTTGTGAAGGCAAAGAATTCCTAGAAGATTTGTTTGGACAATCCCTAGCATAATGATCACCTTTGCATATGAAACATCCTGTAGGTGGTCCTTTTCTTCCAGATGTCTCTCCTGGTTTATTGTTTCCTTCATTGGACTTGTTAGTGTTTCCACTATTGAAGTTGTTTCTCTTCTGATCTTTCCGGAAATCTTTTCCGCCAAAGCGAGATCTCTTTCCTTTTGATCTAGCAGCATCACGAACAGGTTCATCCTTCTTTGGAGTTGGTTTAGAAATAGCCTCGCTGTCCTTCTTTTGCTCCTTTTTCTCTTGGCGATGAGAATTAGCTTTGAGTTTCTGCTCCTGCTTTATAGATTTTTCATAGACTAAGTCCATGGTAGTTGGACCATGCATGTCCACTTCACCACCAATTTTTCCATTCAGCCCAAGTATGAACTTCCTGATACGGAATCGTTCATCCTTATGGTAAATCGGAACATACCGAAGGAGTCTAGTGAACTTTTCCCAATATTCATGGACTGACATAGTTCCTTGTTTTAATTCTTGAAAATCAGAAAGTTTCTGATCATAGAATAATTGTGGCAACCACCGCTTACGGAAGATTTCCACAAATTCTCCCCATGTCAATTTCCAAGAACTTATATCCAACTCTAATTTCTTATTCATCCACCAATTTGAGGCTTCCCCTGCTAATTGGTAGGCTCCCCAAGCTGCCTTAGTTACTTCGTCATAATTTCTTATTTCAAAGTATTTTTCCATTTGAACAAGCCAAATTTCTGCTTCATCACCTCCCGCACTACCGTCAAACTTAGGTGGTATTATCTTTTTCATGTCCCTTGACAACTCAGTAGAAATTATCTTTCTATTTCTCTCGGCGGAGTTGGTTGGTGATTTCTCCCTTCCATGATTGTTATCTTCATTATGTCTGTGAGATGAGCTTACAACTTCTGTGTTATCTATGTTTAATTCTTTTTCCAGCTTATCCCTTTCTCTTTCATTCTTAATGTTAGACAACCTTGCTAGAATTAAGTCTAAGGTTGCTTGAACTCCAGTGTCTCTTTGTTCATCATCCTTGCTTGTACCGGGTTTGTTACACATCCGTTCATAAGTTTTCACCATGGTTTAATGATTGTATTATACCTGGTATCTTATCTAAGTTAGATTCTTAACCTTATGATAAAATGGAATACATGAAAGCTTTCATAGATATAAACTCAAAATTTGCCAAGCAAGTTTATGAAGTATACACAATTTTTAAACATTCATAGAATTTTATTTATTCAGAAGGATTTCAACATCCATTGATTACATAGAATGACTATTAAGATAGTCAAGAGGAGAGTATCCTTCAAATTCACTCTCAGAAGCATAACTAAGAGGAGTATATCCTACAGATTGAGAGTATTGCTGAAACCTATCTTTTTCTTCATCTCTCATCTGCTCTTCTCTATCCCAAAAAGGATGATACCCTTCGGATTTATCTTTGGATACATAGTTAAGAGTATTGTTGATATGGTGCTCATCAACAATAGGGTCCATCATTTGATGTTGATGACCATACACAACTGGTGGAGTCCTTGGTGTGTATCCCACTAACTCATCACTGGAAGAAATGGTTATGACCTCGGCCAACAGAAGAACTCTAGGATCCCGGAAAATGAATGCTGGACTCGTGCTTTCCTCGGAAGGCATGTCCCTGGACAGTGGTAAGGAATCATATTTTCTCAGAGAAGTGTTGGGTAAGAGGCTGAAAGTAGCTTCCATTTTCAATCTACCCTTTATCTCATTAATACGGGAGAGAGCATGACTGATAGTTTCTGTGTCACTTAACCAAATTGCATTTTCATGATTGGTTCCCTGGATGGTTCTAGTGATGGCCTCATTTTCCTTCTTGGCTTTCAGGTATCGTTCGTTACCGATTACAGTCTTCCTGGCTGTTAATCGTACGCGTACCATCCTATCACAAGAATTTCACAACATTAGATAATGTTGGACTTAAGGAAAATTGGCGGACTCATAGGTTCCTAGTGTTTAAACCTAGGCTCTGATACCACATGTAACGAACACACTTGTACGATAAATTTAAAACCTTAAAATTCAGTCACAATAAGTAAGAACAATACCATAATGATAAAAAATTTCTTTTCAAAAACATAAACAAGATACATCTTTTGCAACTTTTAACTATTTCATTCCAAATGAAATTACAAAGTAAGAAGAATAATATACATACATAGCCCGTAGGCTTTTGGCACCAATAGAAATAAGAAGGTCCAGGAATTCGTCCTGTCAAGTCTTGGATCATTAGTCGGATGTTGAGGAGGAGAAACATCACTCGGGCGCTTTTCCGCCAACCACGGACATGTAATGCGGTCCCCCGCACGATCATTTTGCAATGAACGGCCCTCCCTTCGAAGAAGAGATTGGTTGGGTAACCTTTAACGACTACCAACTGGACATAGTGTTGTGATCCTACAAAGCTAGCTTCCGTGCAATCGGCAAATCTCGAACTAGGATGTATTTCGGGATCACGGTGAACTGACAGTGTAGTACTACATCTAAATGGTTCCTTACACTACTTTGGCCAAAGTGTTCACATTCAATGCAGAATGTAGGTCATTTGTCACTTACACTAGCCAGGTTCAACTTGACTTGAGGCTATCTTATTCTACGCGTAGGTTGGTCTATCGGGGTAGTCCGTACCCTAGACTTCCTACAACAATCTAACTACTGGAACGGAGTACATTTTAACAAGATCCTACAACCAACGCCCTTATATAGGATACTCTCATCCTAGGGGTTCATTAACTTGTCTAAGTTAATTAATATCTAGTTGTGACTTGTAGCTCATTAAATGCTCTCGATTCATTCCTAGTATCTAGTAACTAAATACAAGCATATACTCCGTATATGGAGTCAATACAAGTTATGCAGTTTTCTTTTCATTGCTTAGTGTAAACCGTACTCTAATGAAAGCAAAAACCAATAGAAGAGTTCATGCATAAAACATTCTATTTTACTATTTATCTTATGCTGACAAACCTTAATTTCTTCTTATTCACTTCTATGTTAATCAATTTTCAGTCTCAGTTCTTTTCAACCAAAGGACAAGACACAGAATAACATCTGAATATATGAATTACTGAAAGCATAGAAAGGAAAAGGTTGACATACCTGGTAAAAGCTTACTGCCTGGCAAGAACTTTCCCTTAGAATTTTGGAGAAAGAGTAAACTTCTTCTCTTGCCTACCACCAAATGACTTTCAATTGGCTCTGTAGTAATTTCCCAGCACAGCAATTTGACAGTTCCAAGCTGTTGTTCTCAGACTCTGAGATTGCTTCTCTCAACACAACAAAATAGCTTTCTTAACAAGTAAAGACTAATGGCGAATTTCCTCACAACTGAAAAATACTCTTCTCTCTTGAATAAATAGTATGAATTTCTTGATTGTAAATTCGTGTGTTATGAATGAACATTCGCAGGTTTATATAGAGTTGTAAATTTAACTGTTTCCTCTTCTTATGGCGCCAGTGCTGCCAACAGAGCTTGGAAAGTTTCAAAGTAAAAACGTGTTGCTTAATGGAGGGGGTTTCGTCCTCCATTAACTGACAGCAATGATGCATTAACCAATTCGCATATGCTCAATTCACAAAAACGTGACACCTCCTGGTTTTAGCGCGATTCAACAGGTAGGTTAAATGACGAGTTTAAAACAAGACTATTTCCCAGTTTCAATGGCGTCCACATCCTCATTTAAGCTATGCATGAATTTATTCGGCCGTTTTCAGTTGCTTGGCCAGGTCGCGCGATTCTTCCTGCGCGTTTTTCACTTCATCCGCCATTTTAACGGGCATGGCTCTTATTTATTTTATTCCACTATTTTGAAATAGTCCATAGGAAATATTTTGAACTTGGCGAAATAACAAAGACATTTGATTTCGATTTTCAAATGAAATAATCATTTTCAAAGAAGAATCGACATATTCCTTAATTTGCATTTCACTTTTGAATATTAATAAAATGTTGATTTAAATTCCATTTGTTTTTCAAATCTTTTATTTAAACACATCTATATTTATATTTATTATATTAAAGTATTTACATAACATAGTTTTAATTTA
>VDFB02226204.1:0-12310 GCA_007258455.2 Sequoia sempervirens | reverse complement strand
TAAACTCCCATCAGCTCTCAGGGCAGCCTTGTCCTCAACATCTTTAAGGACTCTTTCCTTATAATGTTTGTGACAATATTTAGAAGACTTACATCCCTAAGCGAGTTCTAATCCCAAAATTAATCTCAATCAATCGAAAATCAACAAGGTCAATCTTATGTGCAACTCTTCCTTCAAGAGGAACCAGTGTCTCTAAAATTGGGTTACCATCCACATTCTTCTTCACCTTAGATTGCTTCTTTAGTTTCTTAGGTTTTGGCTTTGATAGAATAGAAGCAAGTGCGATGAAATCAACATGATAAGCAATTTTCTTTTTTAGCAGCTGCAAATTTTACCCATTATGGTGCTCCTTTTTCCTGCTCTTGTCTTCTAGAGGACTAGGGGAAGGAATTGTGAGGATGGGATTGGAAAAAATGGGAGTTGAAAGATCCTTTAAATGAATGGGGAAGAAGTAGGAGGTCAAATAGAAGGTGTCATAGGTTTGGATGTTAAGGTATCCAAAAGTTTCGGTTGAGAGGAACAAATAGGATTCCTAGAAGAGGAAGAGAAAGGTGAAATAGAAGCTGAAGCCAAAATAGATGATATGATCGCAAGTTCTTTGAACGTAGTTGATGACGAGGAGAATATATTGTTCTCTTCCTCGCAACTAACTTCAACTTTGGTACTAAATGAGTTGTATATGCATTAGTTACTATGTGCAAAATCTTAATATTTTCTTCCTACTATTTCTTGCTACTGCCCTTAATTGCTGATTTGGGTCTTGTTAGTGTTTTAATTGATCTCTTTCAAGACAATGCAAAACAAAATAGTATGCAAGGATGAACCTCTCTTCAAATTCTAAGGGGAAGCTTCTAGAAAAACTAAACCAACCCTAGACTCTAAGCCATGAACAAAATACACAACTATGTACACTTTACAACATTCTCTAGGGGGGCCTACATAAATGAATAACTGAAATAAATCTTGCCCTATCTTTTATTGTCTTGGAAATAAGCACAAGAGTCAAAATGGTTCTTCTCTCACAAGCAAGATTTTATATTTTAATCCTTGCAACTGAATGAAACACTGACACAACAAATACCTCTTTACTAGCTAAAATAAGAGACCAATAAATCTGCATTCACAAAAATAGGATAAGTGATCTACCTTTGACACACACAAACAATGAAAGATTTCATATATTGAATAACTTAGATGCATGCACAGCTACAACTAAAATGAATCATAGTGTTAATACAAATCCTAACGTTGTTCTTTACTTTCAATTCAACCAATGCAATCTAAAGACACTAAATGCGCATAAAATCTAGATCCAACACTTGAATGACAATTTTTGCAACATAAGCGTAACTTCAACTATCATTAACCATCTCTTGTGCCCAAAGCACTTATTTATAGGTTACAAAGAATACTTAATTTTAAGGATTTAAAATAATAATTATTTATCCCAAAAATCATAGTTTTAAAGCAACACATAAAAGTTATAGAAAAATAGGAAAGACAAATACTTTGAAGTAAAACTATTTTCAACAATAAATAAAATAAAGCAGCCTAATATAGGATCTCCTTATCAGCCAAAAATAGATCATGACCAAAAATAGGCATTGGTAAAAAATTAAAAATAGCAACTTTATGCATGAATGGCCTCTGTGATTTTGATACATTTCCTTGCTTTGAAACTTGATGGATCCTTTGAAGAACTGAAACCCCGAAGTGCCATGAGACTTCACCAATCCAACTTGATGACTTGAATACTTGAATCTGATAACCTTTGTGAAAGTACGGAAAATTTAGAGTTCCAAACCCTAGAGGACTTCATCAATTTTAGAATACAAATTTTTGTATCAGCTAAACCCTAGTAGTGGGAATATTTCATAAAAAAACATGAGATTTGCATTGAAAATGCCCTTTGTTCCTTGCTGCTCTAACTGTGGATGCTATTAATTTATGCTTGAAAATTGGAATGATGGAGAAAGCACATAAACTACCCTCATTATCATTAGGAGATCTGCTGATAGGTAACTGAAATGACTGTTTAACTACACCATTTTTTAAGGCTAAAAACCTTGCTATTCAAACCAAGATGCCTATCTTCAACTTTATAGCTGATTATCAATGGAGAGGCACAGTTTCAAAAATGCAATACTTGAATAGGTGCACAATTGTTGCGCATGATTCTTTTTCTCTTGTTGCAATCATACCCTTTAGGTGCATGATTGTGTTAAATTCATCATTTCTAAGGCTTTGAGGTGTGTGATTTGAAGATTCCTACCACACTCAAACCCCTTAGGCATGCAATTGCATCATTTACATTACTCTACCAACCAGGAAACCCCCTTGTTTCCGCTGCTCTCGACCGACCGGGATTTTTGTGTTTTTGCGTTTTTTTTATTGTTTTTGTGTTTTTGCATGAAATGAAGGAATTGCGATTTTGCAATAATATGAAATAAATTCACTAAAAATTATATAACTCCGGAAACTATGAAATCTATTGAGAATATAGATGCCAGACTCTTTATTATTCTTCTGAGACGATTACAATGAATAACCTATTGCATGCAAATAAAAAGGCGATAAATTTTTATGAGAGAACCTGATTTCCTTTGCTGCAATAAATGATCAGCTTGAGATAGTACGGCTAAGTGAATGGTCTTTGTCTGGCGCCAGGAAGAAGAATCCAAGGCTAGTAAATGATGCGCCCTTGATAATGAAATCTAACTGCAAATGAAGAAGGCGTTTTGCTCTGAAAACCCAAGTACGGCTCTCCTTGAACAGTACGGCCAGGTACAGAAAAGTACGGCCTGATGACAGCTGCAGCAATGATTAAAAAGTACAGCCTCCTCTGTAATCAATATCCAGACTCTGATAATGGTGCGCCTTGATTGATATATATTCTCTGGATGCAACACTAATAGAAACTCTGAAGATAATTAATTCTCTGAAGCTCTGTGATTTCTCCTGAATGAAGAAATCTCTAACTGGCAATAAATCAGGTGTTATTTCACACCCTCTGAACTGCTTTCAGTGGAGATGGCTCGTTCCCCAATGAATTCGAGACTCAAACCCTAAGGTTCTGTGCTCAGACAAAACTTGACCAGTTTCCAAAATCAATAATCACATAATGGCTCGAATTCCAATGCAAAGCCTATATTCTCCTCAAAAGTGTGAATTCCTTAAAGATAGGGAATTTTAAATAATTCGACTTTTATTATTTTAATTATTCAATAGTCTCCGATTAAATTTTAATAATAAAATATAATCGTCAACTGGCCCCTTTCTGATGATGGGCGACCCCTTCACTGAAATCACTTAAGTTATAATAAAATATTATAACTTTATATTAAAATCTCCATTTAATTAATATTTAATTAATTCAATTAAATATTAATATCTCTCTCATTATTCATCCGATGCACGAGCTGTCTGAAGCTGATGAACACTGAAGTGATTCCGAACGCTAACAATCCATACTGCTAAAAATAGCAAGGGTCCCACGCTGACTGCCAATAACTGCTAAAAATAGCAACTTATGCAAGAGGTGTCCGAATGAGCCCGAACGAAAGCCAACTGATCAAGAACTGCCAACTGAAGCTGAGCCAAGCTCCGACAAGACCCTCAATCCATCCCATCAGCCTACGAGGGTCGCATAATAGGCTAATTCTTACGAACTCTGATGCTCGCCAAAAATGGGGACATTACACCAACCCTAGGCACACAATTCTTTTGTTTCAGCTAGTTAAAGGTCTTTGGGCACACAACTATGAATAGATCTTGCAACTTTTATTTTGAACCTTAGTATGCTCTCCTTTATCGGCATGTGACTTTATGCTATTTTACAAAATTTGTTTGTTTTTTCTAAACCCATTGGCCCTAGTAGGCATGCAACAATCCATATGCTTGTGTTTTTACCTTGACTAAAATTATTATTCTCCTTATTTAGCATGCACCTAGAGCATAGAATATGGATTTTTACTTTGAAATTTTCTTGGTATTTATCCTATGTGGGCCTTTGCATGCTCATGGTGATTTTGACTTTGAAATTGTGTTCTCTCCCCTATCGCTAGGCATGTGAGAGTAAATGAACTTGTATATTTTTTATTCCTTGATAAATGTTTCTATAATGATCACTCCAACCATGTATTCTTAGTAAGCCTTTGTACCAAAAGCTTTATGAGTTTCCTTCATAACTAGAGTCCACACTTTTAGATGAATCTCACTTAAAGACATTGATTTCTTCTTGTATCCTTCCATGCAAGTGCCTATTATTTTGTGCAAAGCACTATGTGATCCCTATATGTTACATCATGAGGTTTGTGTTCATCATCTCCTAGCCTATGGCCATGATGAAATCACCATTTTGAGTGTCTAAATGTTGCTTTTGGGGGGGAATAACCCACTACTTTAGCTAAGCCAAATTTCAAACACTTTGAAATGTGGTGGTGGAGATCCCTAACCTTGTTATGTTCTACATCATCTTCATTAGATAAAGACCTCCTTTCCTACCTTGGTGATTGATTTGGAGTCTCTTTCCACTAACCTACACAAAAGATCACCAGAAATGACCTGGATGACCACAACCAAGCTTGAAACATGACCATGGATTGAAGAAAGACAAGGATTCAACTTAAACTTGGAGGCAATATGAAAATTTTCATATGGGTATGACAAGTCTCATATGTCAAGAAGTTATAGCTTTCTTTTAATGATTTTGTGGTGAACCAATTGAATTTTGTCCTCCATGTGACCTTTTCTATTTCAAGAATGTCTAACTTTTATCTAGGACATATTTGGTCCTATTAGGGAAAATAAGTACTTTATTTGATATTCCAATTCACAATATCTAAGGTTGTTGTCCTAAATTTACTACAATGAAACAAGGATATAAAACTTCTAAATTGAAATTTAAAAAGTCCTTGAGAAAATCATCCAAGATAAAATCAACCATCTATTTATCGATGAATTGACTACGATCCCTTCTTCTCACCTTAAATTCATCTCCACAATTTGCCCAAAAGTCTTATGTGTTTGGCACATGTTGAAACAAGTTCCCAACCTCTCAAGTAGAATACCTTTATCATAGGTATGCTTTTCCATTAAGAACTTTAGTAAAAATTTAGAGAGCTCTATACTTACATCCTTGGCACCACTGGCATTTTTGCATTTTTAGAAGACAATCTAAATAGGGAAGATTACTGCCTGTTCATTTCTATTTCTCAAAAAGAAAAGCACTTTGGCCGTTTGTCTACAAAACTCAAGCATAAGCATATGATAACTAGGGTACCTAGGAAGCAAATATGGAAAGGACAAGAAACCAAACACTCTAATGTAGCTGAAAATTGGAAATTGGATAACTAGGTTGTGTGCTCTCCCTTTATGTGGATTATAGATTAGGATTTCCTTGATCAAGCCCTTGATCAAACAGTATAGGAGCAATCAGTCTACTCTAGAATGACAGCCCTAGCTTGCTTTGAGAAGCAGATATGCAACTCATCCATTCTCCTCATTGAATGCATCACAAAGACATCATTTACCCTCCTATAATGTCTCAAAGATTTATCATCCTTTAACTGAGGTGGATGCCTGTAGATGCACATGAGGTTGAATGATCCCTCTTTTGATAATTTGGTATAAGACCTCATCTTTGCAAATATATAGACCAAATAGCACATATGGAAGTCATTAGTACACTCGTCAAATAACTGTGAATGCACTCACTGATAAAAACGGCCCAACCTAGGTAGATTTTGCCTTTGCATATGACATTCATGATGTAAAACATCCATGGCTTGATTGTTCTAACCTTGGTTGATCATCATAGCAAGTTCATATTTGAATTTGTTCTTTTAAACACCATTGGGACTCTCCTTTTGTTCTCTTTAATCCAAAGCTTGTTCACATGTTTTTGGCATTCAAGAGTTCTAGTGTTCTATTTTGCTTCACACTTGGCCAAATCCACCTCTTCAGTTTCTGTGTATAGGGGAAAATTGAAAATACTTTCAATGGAATTAGGACCAAGCTTTCATAGTACCTACCCGTTCAACGAGAGGACCTCCTTGTCACCAGATGATAATGATTAGCACATGCCATGACAAACTTCCCCGACTTTGTAATCAGGATCGGAAAGAAGTTGCTTTATAGGATGAAATATTCCAAGCCAAATTTTTCAATTTTTTCCAAGTACATAACAATGCAGAGAGCACCCATTAGGGTTAGATAATTCAAACCAGCAGATTACAAATAACTCGTTGACAAGAATGCGCACTCAATCTCAACAAGAGAGAGGCTGTCATATGGCAAGAGGATCGACAGTGCCTTAAACAAAATGCAACTGAAGGTAACTCTAACCAAGAATGTGTCTGCAAAGGACGAACATATGGTCAGAGGATCTTCTACACTACAAGTACTGAAAACAAACTCAACACCAAGCATGTGCTACCCAATCCAGTATGGAAAGGAGGCGACCATATGGTGGAGTGCTAAGAATTACAATGCTATTAAGGGAAATAAGCAAGAATGCTGAAGTACTCGACGTCAAGAATGTGCTTTCCAACCCGAGACGGAATGGGAGCTACCATATGACGGAGATATAAAGAAATACAATTGCGTATATAGAATGTAAAGTAAGACTGAGAGAAATGCTGGCAGTACTACTGTTCAGCTTACAATGAATATTTAAATGCCTGCAAGATCAAGTATTAGAGCTCTTCAAATTGCTGCAACAACAAGGAATCTTCCACAAAGCCTTTAATCATTTCCTAACACTAATCCAGGAAGGAGAATGCAGATTTCTCAAATCTGATTATGACAGACCTGCACTTTAAAATATATAACCAGCAACACAAATCCTTGCCAAAATGCTCATAACTCTCTCATTTCTCACCCAAATGATCTCAAATCTGTTGCAAAGATTTACTATGAATGATGAGACCGAAATGCAATCAAGAAACCACTCTTAAAACCCTCACAAGACTTGACTGTAACAAATCTGATGTGACAGTCCAGAAATTAGAAATACAAAACCAGCATGCTTGTAACCCACTAAATTTCTCATATATCACTCAAAACTGACCCAAATGACCTCAAGTTTGATGCAATAGACCTTCAAAAGGATGGCGCCTAGTTTAGTAATAAGAAATGGCAACTAAAAGTGGTTATTAATTACTGACACGAATCCCAAGGCACTCCAGAAAATATGGCCTTCAAGGAATGACGAATTTGCATTATAAAATCATAAACTTCGTATTAAAATCTGCAAATATTCATGAAGGGGCGCCTCCAACAGGGAAACACAATGGGACAATACCCAGAACGAGAATGTTTAAGATTTGAGACTTGTGAGCAGAAATATACATTCAGTAGTCATGACCAGCAACTCTGGAATTGACAGAAAATGATAAAACTCAACTACGAAGGATAGGAAACCAACTATAACTGAAAAGACAAATCAATAACACTCAAACCTCTCAACTAGTTGCTGTCTTTCAAGCAAGAAGAAGAGCCAAGCTAGGAGGCCTTCATTCCTCGAAGCAATCCCAAAGCCAATCTGGCAGCATAACATTCCTGTAGACAAAAGATCCTGAAATGAGAACCAATGGCTTCCTTTTATAATTTCCTGTTGACCTTCTCGAAACCCTAATCATCTTTTTTGAGTCAAACCCTAATTCTCCAATAGATGGCGTTCCACTTTCCCAAGCAATATTTGACTTTTAATTATAAACTTTATCTCTTCCTTGAAGTTGGCGCCCCACTTACGCTTGGATTAAATCTTTTAATAAGAAATATAATTAATTCCTTCAATGAGGCACCCACCCATAAAGAACATCTTTTTAAAACAACTTAAAGTGAAGTTGCTAGGCCAAGGGGTCAATGTTAAAATATAACATTAAAACATGACTTAATTAAAATAATTCGACTTATCTCTCCAGTTATGCCCCAAAGCCAAAAATGAGTAAGCCAACTGATCAGTCTGAAATGGAAAGCCAACCGAGCCGAAACCAACAAGACCACTGCCAGAAATAGAATTTACTAAAAATAGTAAATTCCTGAAAATGCTCAGAATGCCAAGAAAACATATCACTGCGAAGCTCTCTAAAAACCCAGAAAGAATCCGCCATTGAAACAACCAACCTCAAGCAAGAGCATCCTTCAAACATGAAACCCTAATTTCACCTTCTGAATAGCCTACGGGTCTCCGGAATAGGCCAACGGTCACTGGAAAGATCGTGCTCGAGAAGGGGACATTACATAGGACCACTGTCCAAAATCTTTTTGCTACTTGGTTGCCTTTTTGGATGAGCTCCCAAATCTTATAGAGTTTATGTGTCCCAACTCAGTACCTTTGACACGTGGGTGCTCAGTCATGAGCTTGGAAGGTGACTCCGGAGATTGAAAATGATATTGTATCTTTTTCTTTGTTTTGAACCTCGCTGCGCATGATTTCTATAATAAAAAATTGTTCTGTTAGATCAAAACAGCGTTCCTTGTGATGAAAACTAATGGTTTTTTAAATGAAAGCCTTGGCTGTTCTATCGTTGAAAACTGATGTCTTAGGTGGAAAAACCAGTCGACTGTCATATATCTTGAGAGGCGTGGAAAGGTACTTAACATTTAGGAAGTGAAATTGCATCCCTACCGTCCTATCCTCCTTTTTCTTGATCAAAGTCTCTGCTGTTTCATGAGTGAAAACTTTTTTTTTACTGAAATCTTACTGTTTTGACATACGTTTGAAAACATAACCGTTTGAAGAGTGAACAAACTGCTGTTATGTATGAAATAAGGAACTGCTATTCCAAGCAACTCAAACCTATGGTTTTTTATGAACATTGAGAGATATTGAAGGAGCTTGAAACCCTAGACATCCTTTGCACTGATCTATGCCTTCAAAATCCTGCTGTATACTGCTGAAAACTGCCTTCAAACCACTGTCATATGTTTGTATCTTCTGCTGTTTCAAGAGAATAAAATCCTGCCGTTGAAGGAGTAAAATCTGCTGGTCGCAAGGACCCAAAACTATGCTTGTCTTGAGGCTGGGAAATGAAGTCTAGAAAATGAAACCCGCTGCGTATGAGGACTGCAAACTACTATAAAGTGCCTCGGAAAGTACCAAAAAGGAGTTTGAGAACCTAGGTATATGTCGATTTATTTATCTTGAAACTCTGCTATTCAGATGACTGAAAACTGCTGTTTTATCCTTGAAACCCTAGGTGTGGAGATCTTTTTGGTTTGTATTGACAGAACGTGAAAATTTAGCCATATAGTTTGATGCAATCCACCAAAATGTAATAGAAACCATTCCAAACCAGCAGGACAAGGACGAGTACCTCTCAAGAATGAAAAGAGAGAAAAGATGTGTCATGGAAGCAAAGAAATCCGCCATTTTAATGCTCCAACCTGCTGTCCCAAGCTCCAAAGGTATCCTTCTCTTTCCCAATGAACTTGACAAGTGAAAAATGAATGAATGAATGAAGAGGGCACTTCAGAGCTTTTCTCAGTTTGCTTTTCTATTTTAAACTCTACTTTCCCTATTCTCTATTCTCCTGAGCTGTCCTTGTGCCTGCCTTTTGAATTTTTGAATTTTTGCATCAACCAATTGACACGCACCTCTCATGGGCGTACCAAAGGAAAACTACGACACTTTTTTCATAATGTTACTTTGACAAGTTCACATGAAAAGGTCTAGGGGCACGGCAACTAAGAGGTGCTTCTGTCATAATGTTACTTTGACAACTTGAAATGAGAAGTTCTAGAGACACTCCCAAGTTCTTTGGAATGTTTTTTATTATAATTTTAATTTCAATTTGGCAATTTAAGTGAAAAAGTGCATCTTTGTTTTATTTCTTTATTGACATTTATCATTTAAGTGAAAATATTTTTTTAATCACTTGAGTGATCTATTACTTCTTTTACATTGAAAAGTGCATGCACTTTACCACTTAAGTGAATTTCACCTTACAACATGACATATGACCCCTACAAATGTGCTCAAGTTTTTTGGAGATGTTTTTAGTGATTTTTGTCCTTTAACATTACTTTCTCTTCATTTGGCATGTCCTAGATTATCTACATGCATTTTTTTGACTTCAAATTGTTTTCAAGTATCTTCTCCTAATCACAACATACTTCAAACATTTTGATGTTCTCTTTCTTATCTATATACTCTATTACTTTCCTTGTACGATGTGCTTGAAAAAACCTAGCTCTTAAGCCATGCTAAAGTGGTTTGATTTGAAGATAACAACATTAATAACTATTGTCAACAAAGGACTCAAAAATTACTTCACACAATAAATGACAAGTTTTGTTCTTAGAATTAATGTTATGAATAAGGCATGATTGACTTGTGGCTTATAACTTAACATGATATGAAAATTTTCATATGGGTACAATATAGATAAGAGTACAATTTTACAACATGAACCACATTTTTTCAAAGATCAATAGAATAGAACTTACTACTCCTACCCAAAGGTGTCTCACCTTGTGCACCTCTAGTTGGTAAACCATTATAGTTTATTTTACTCATATATTTTCTAACTGCAATAGAAGAATTTTAGCTTCCATGCCCCATACCATCTCTTGTTGATCTAAATTATATGCCACCATCTTAGCTTCCTTTATCAACCCTGAATTCATTCAAATAATACCTTGCACCAACTAGTTTCTTACACAATGGTATAGGAATATTTCTTATAGTTATCAACTTGCTTATGGCCTTAATATAATTTTTTTACTCTCATAGGAAGAAATCCATGTAATAGGAAAACATAACACACCATATGATATTTCGGTTCATGCAACAATATAAAGTTGAAAAACATATAAATTCAATGGAGTGCCTTTGAACAAGTTGTATGTGAATGAAGGGAATAGCTTTATTCCACCAAGTTTTTGGGATAGGTATGATAAGGGACAAAGGACACATTTTAGGGTCAAAATTTTTTGAGACCATTTTAGGGGAAAACAAGGGATAGCTATACAAAAAGTGGATAATTTTAAAAATATAGTAAAATTTCAAATATTCATATGATATCATTGATAAGGCATTTCATCATTTACATTTTAAATCCTTAATACACAACACTAGACTTGAGTTGAGAGTTCACGTGAGAGTTGGAAAAATTGACAAATGTCAAAATTTAATTTATTTCATAATTCATTGTCAATGCACATATGATATATTAACATACTATATAAAATTAAAAAATACAACAAAATTGTCAAAGGTTACAAATTTCAACTATAGAAACATATAAACTATGTTGCAACCCCTAAATGAAATCTTTCAACATTGCAACAAAATATGAATCTAATAATGAGTCATTGTTACTAAGGGGTTGTCTCATCCAATGGAACCCCAAACAATCCCTCTTGTACTACCTCATCAATCTGGGTGGCATATATAGGATCAACATCCCATCATAAAGCTATAGTCTATCCATACTTTTAAATCTAATTATACTTAAGTTGTGAGGAACTGTACATGGCCAACAACTTCTCCACTTGTCTAGAGGTAAGCCTTTTTATCTTGATAGAGTGGATGAATCTATATATGGACCAATTCCTCTTAAAAAAAGGAATTAGCAATTGGTGAAAAGAGGTAAATGAAAAACATCCTCAACTATAGTTTATCCTTGTTAAGTCAATCCACCATCCATTAGGGTCAGTTTAAGCTAATACAAATCTATATATCTTCACCTCTAGTTTGATAAATGGACTACAAACATTATTAAAGGCAATTCATTATGAGTGAAGTATAGTTGATTCCTCACTTGAATACATATTTCAAAGGTACTTCATTAACACTTCTTTCACATCTTCATCATCACAAGGAGGAAACCTCTTAGCCTTTGGTGCATATTATTTGGGATTTAGAGCAAAAGCTACCATATGAAGTAAGGTGTTCACAATGTTCCACCACCACATCACAATGTTAATATGTTGTTAATATAATCTCATATTAGGATCCCTATTACAAATCACTTATTTCATCCACCCAAGCATGTTGTCAAATATCTCATAAATCTCTCCAAGACAAGGAGAGTCCTTATCAACATATATTATAGCATCTATAATAAGTGAGATGAATGAGCAAACATATATACAAACATTAAAAAAAAAAGTAACCCTTAAAGTCAAATGACAAGTTAGAAGCTTAGAAACAACACAATTATAAATTTATTAATAAAATCAATAGTTTATTAAAATCTCATAATTTTTACCTCACAGTGGACCACCAATCATCATGAAGGGTCATTAGTTTTATAGTTTTTAATTTACTATCATTGCAATAGATTGTCTACTCTTTTCTAAA
>VDFB02226203.1:0-13627 GCA_007258455.2 Sequoia sempervirens | reverse complement strand
GGGTGAGTACTTTTTTCCCAAGGCAGGCCCTCTAGGATAAACAAAAGCGAATGAAAAACAATATTTGTAACTCGATCAATCCTTGTTGGCAACAAGGAAAGAGAATGTATGCAACAAAGTCCTCACTCACACTCGCAAGACAAGATGTTCAATTTTTGCTTCCAAAATGAAGTGTTTTAAAGTTAACAAAATGTATTTTGAGTGTTTCTCTGCACCCTAGATCGCACGGCTTAAGGAGAGGATACGTACTCAAAAGACAATCACACAAATCAAACACTTGTTCGTTTTATACCCTTCAAAGCAATTGTGAATTCGTTTTAAGCACCAAATGAAATATGAAGATTGCTTGTCCAATTTTTAACCCAAAACGAAATCTAGTAAGTGTGTCTTAAGGTTCGTTTTAAGCCCCTTGCAATGAAAATCAAATTGTTCGTTTTAGACCAAAATGAAAACTAGTGTTCTAAAACGAAAAAGAAAAACAATTTCTTGAAGTAGTGTTGATCAACACTTAAAGTGTTAAAAAACACATTGTGTTTTCAAAGAAAAAAATTTTCCCCTCCTTTCATTTTCGTTTCGTGAAGTAGTATTGATCAAACATTTAAAGTGTTAAAAAACACATTGTGTTTTCAAACAAAAATCCTCCTCCTTTCGTTTTCATTTGCTAGCCTTCTCCTTGTTGATTTTTTTTCATTTTTTTCGCTCTCCCTTCGTTTGTACCTTTTGCTTTTCCTTTGTTGGCTTTTGGTACCTTACACGCTCTCCTTGGCTCCTTCACCATTTGAATTCTAAGCCAATATGATACCTTAATCTGCAATGTAAGACCACTTCAAATACTCATTAGAAATGTTAATCTAAACACACAAATCTGCAAATACCTCCATGAAATAGAATATCTATGCTAAAGAAATGCCACAAGTAACAAAAACAGCATCAAGGAGACATTTTAAAAGCAAGATAAACACTTATTCCATGTTGGATTGGTGTCACATGTGCTAGTGACCCTTTCCCAACCCTTGATCAAAGCTCAAGTTGTGTAAATGATAAAATGCAAATGATGGAGATAATGGAGTGAAATGAACAAGATCAAATCTCAAATGAAGAGAGTAACCTTGCATCAAATTGTGGAGGATTTGCTCAAAGATGAAGCACCTATTTAAAGATTTTCAAAATGCCAAGTGTTGAAGAGGGACCAATGTGGGATCAAAAACAAGCCAATGAGTTGAGGACACTTGTCATCATGTGATTAGTTGATGTGTGTGCAAGATTTGGGAAGGAGTTCCAAAATTTTAATTCAAATTTGCAAGCAGAATTTGAGAGGGGACAAAGAAAGAAGAGCAATAAATGCCACGATTTTGACTTGTCATCATGTTGAGAAATGGGGTTTTAATAATCAATAAAATTGATTTATTGTGCAAGAAATGGCCTAGGTCTAAGATAATGCAAAATTAGGATGTGATTAGTATTAGATTAGGATTAGATGAGTGATTATCTTGATTAATCTTTGATTAGATGATTTGACTTTCAAGACTTTGATAATTGATTTATTTAAATCGAGAAAATGATGGAATATGATTTAGGATTTGATTTAAATGAAGTCTGATTTATTTAATTAAGTAGATGATGCAAGGCGAAGGTTGAATGATAATGTTTATTTGATAAATGAATGGATGAAAATGCACTTGATTAATTGATGAATGGTTCTAATGTGACATCTAATTTGGTGAATCGATCAAATGCACAATATGAATTTGCATGTCTGATTGCCATATAGATTTCTTCCTCCAAATCACCATTAAAAAATATTATCTTCACACCTATTTACTCAACTTATAATTTGTAAGTTGTGACAACTGATAACATGAATTGAACAAATGACATCTTTGCTACAAGACAAAATATTTCACCATAATCAATTTCCTGCACTTGTGAATACCCCTTCATGACTAATTGTGCTTTATGATTCTCAACAATACCATCGAGACCACACTTTTTCTTGAAAACCCATTACAACCAATGAGTTAACGTTGTCTAGGAAAAGGTACTAGATCCCATGTGTTATTTTTTCAATATATAACCACCTCTTCATCCAAGAATTTGTATCGCTCATACCGATAGCCTTTTTTATAGTCCTAGGCTCATCAGTGTTAGCAATCAAAGAAAATATACAATTTAAATCCAATAATGAATAACCAAACCTTTGGTTACCGCCTAACTCACATAGACCTCCTCAATGGTTAAGGTTGAGGTTCTTCTTCTTCATCAAATTTTTTAGAGCTAATAGTGCTCTCCTCATCATTAGGTCCAATAGGTGTACATACATTTTTCATCAAAGTAGGTGGAAAATGAACTATATCCTTTTCTTTCTCTTCTTTCTCTAGTTGTAGGATAATATAACAAGGTTTCAACTCTTTGAAAATCACACTTCTATTGTACAAAATCTTCTTAGCTATTGGGTCCCAAATCTTGTACCCTCTCACACCAACACCACAACCAGTGAAGATATAATTAACAACCTTTTTTCTAACTTCACCCTCTTCTTGTTTTGACACATGTACATATGATTCACAACCAAATACTTTGAGATGTCTCATTGAACGATTCTTTCTCAGTCACACATCCATGGGCATATTATCAACAAGTACCATTGTAGGATATCTATTTAATAGATAGCAGTGGCTACAACTTCAAACCAAAATATTTTTTCAAGCATAACTCTATTTAGCATAATCTTATCCCTCTCCATCAACATCTTGTTTATCCTCTCCATAATTCCATTATGCTAAGGGTCTATGGATTCATCTTATGCATCTCTCTCAATCTTGTGCTCTTTATATAACTTGTCAAATTCTTTAAAAAAAACTCACAATTGTCGTTAGTCCTTAAATACTTAATATTTTTCTAGTTTAGTTTTTTAACAAAGGCTTTAAACTCCTTAAACTGACTAAAGACTTCATGTTTTATCTTGAGGAAATCAAATAATGTCCTACCATAGTCATGAATAAATGAAACAAAATATACAAATTTTGATAATGAAGGGACATTAACAAGAACAAACACATCTGAAAGAATATAGTCCAAAATCCCAAAAGATTTATGAGAATTAGAATAAAATTGAACATAATTTTATTTTTCATAGATGTAATGTTTGTAAAAATTAAACTTGAGATTACAATCATCAAGCCCCTCAACGAGGCATTTATTTTTTAGGGATCTAAGACCCTTCTCACTAATGTGGCCAAGTCTTTGGTGGCATAACATTGTCTTATCTATTGGAAGCTTCATCTCCAAGGAATGAACACCCTTAAGTACACAAAATACATGAACACTAGAAGTTGATGTAAAAAAATTCTTCATTTCTTGTTCCAATGGCGAGGATGAAAAATTTGCAGCTCTTTTCTTTGACATATCAAAATATTGCACGAAACAATTTATACATCTACCTTGAACAAGGTGCTATCCAAAAACCCTTCTTCAACACCATAGCTCCTCTAGTCATCTGACATTGTCTACTCAAGAAAAAATCTACACACCCATATCTTCAACTTGCTCACAAAAATTAGGTTTCACCCAAACTAGAGATATGCAACACACCATCAATCTCCTTCACTCTACCATTATGGAATCTAATCTTGACTTTTTCATGGCCAATAATACTCATATGAGAGTCATCACCTAGATAAACCTTCCCACCATCAAATTCTTCGTACTTTGAGAACCAAACCCTATGTGATGTGATGTGAAAATATACACCAAATTCATCAACCATACATATTTTATGGATGTGTTAGCATGGTTGTGACAAAGGCTTCATTATAACATGACAAGATTTTTTTTTAAAAAGTGGAGAAATTCTTGTTTTTCTTGTTTTTATCCTCCTTACATTCTTTATAGAAATGAATGGTTTTGTCATAATTCCAATATTTCTCCTTGTATTCTCTAGGAGACTTAGATCTCCCTAGGGATTTGGATTTTGAATTATTTCCCTTCCTCTTGCCTTTCTCTTTTGATTTGTCATGAACAAAAAGTGCTTCCTTATCCATCTTGGAATTTTTTATCTGCATCTCTTTAGAAAGTAATGATGCAACCACTTCATCCATCTTGATGGTGGTAGTGGCAATCCCAATGGCCATCACAAGGTGATCCCATGAGTTTGTCAAAGAACATAACAATTTCATGTAACCATCCTCCATCTTGATACCAACAAAACCCAACTTGGCAACAAGCATGTTAAAGGAATTTAGGTGATTATCCACAACTCCTCGTTAT
The DNA here is from genome assembly GCA_007258455.2 of Sequoia sempervirens. Lineage (NCBI taxonomy): Eukaryota > Viridiplantae > Streptophyta > Pinopsida > Cupressales > Cupressaceae > Sequoia > Sequoia sempervirens. The sequence continues at coordinate 9,361 of VDFB02226203.1, read as the reverse complement.
TCCATCCTTATATAATACATATTATTTCTTAGGAAAAAATTATTTACCTAGGTTTTTTCCTGATAAATTTCACCAAGAGTCTTCCAAAGTATTGTTGTACTCTTCTCCTCATAGATATCCAATAACACATAGTTTTCCAAACAAAGTATTATTAATGCTAGGAAGTACTAAGGTTGATAAACCTTAATTCAAAACACTCATAAACTAAAATATCTAACATTTAAACATAGAATACCAAGTATTATGTCAAATGAATCAAGAGGAATCACATCCACATAAAATTCAATATTATACTATGGATTAATAACAAACTAAAATTTATTTATTTGTTTCTTAAATTTATAACACTTTGAATAAAGCTCAAATGATATGAGTAAGGAAGAAAACATATTTTTAAACCAATATTCTTAACAATAATAGCTTCAAAAAAAGTTTTGATTGAGAGACAAGAGGAACAAGTGAATCTACCTTTATTTAAATGTGCCCTAGCCTTTTTATCTACATATAAATCATCTTGAACATCTACCTCATCCACAAGGGTTACCATGGACTTTTGGGAGTCCTCTTTAAGTTTGCCAAATTCTTTGGGTTTAACTCCATATGTAAATTTAAATATTTTGCATCTATATGTCCATCCATAGTACAATGGCCAAAATAATTCTTAGAGTTCTTGCACTGATGTACAATAATATTAGTCTCATTTCTTTGAATATTATCCTTTCCCTTTCTTCTTCTCTTCCTATCCATAATATGCTAACTCCTTTGGATAAGTAGTTATCACCATTGTCCTTATGAAACTTGGATATGTCCAAGATAATCTATCATTTTTTAGGAATATTTTTTGTATTATTTTCATGTTTCACACCCTTTATGGATTGCATAATCATCCATATATTTTGGCCCTTTCTTAAGATGTATTTTTTCCCATGGTTTTATATCCATTATTATTTATTTTGCGTATTATTTTCCTATAGTGATGTACCTATAAATAACTACACATGGATAGGGGTTAAAATAAGTAAGAAATATCTTATTGTATAGTGAATGAGTGAGTTAATATAGTGAGAGTTTCTTTTGCTCTATTTTTTCCTAAAGGTTTTCCCTATGTGTATATTTTGGTGTTTCATGTATGAATTCCTTGTTGTATTAAGTTGCATTGTGGATTTGAAGCTATATGTTGGTGTAAATAAAGCCTTGTACCTAGTTCATTCATTACTAGGGCACTTATTTACACATGTTAAGTTTACTTAGGTCCTAGGAAGGAATATTTCTAGAAGGTGTTAGTTGTCATTATTTGACAACTACTACACATGACCTAGGTAGTTGTGTCAAGTTGTCTCATGTCATATGATTAAGACACTTGTTATAATCCCATGACATCTTGTATCTCACCTTGGCTATATAACCAAGGGGTTTCTACTACATTGTACACAACACATCATATTATTGAATCATATTGATGAGAATACAGTTTATTCTTGTCATATTCATCTCTCTCTTTTGTGCTTTCCATTTGGCCTCTAGGTCTTGGCAGCCATAGCCAATTCTAACACTATAGAGCCTAACCACTCTTGTTTACACTATTAGTTCATTTTCCTTTTATTACTATATCTTCATCTTCCATGTACAATCCTATTAACATAGATTTTATTAAAAAATTGTAGTGTATCCCAACACATATTTCTCACCACATTTCATACAAAAAATTAGAATTTGATTTTTTTAAAAGCTAATTTAATAGAATTATTTATGTAACAACTCTTTGAACTCATCCCAATAAGGTACAATAGAATTTTTCTTCTTTTCAAAAGTAACTAAATATACTTCCCATCAATAATACACATCCTTCCATTTTGAGATAGGAAAATAAATATTTTATGTCGAGCACTAACATTATGCACACTAAAACATACCTCCATTCTCTTAGTCCATGCATCTAGAAATTTAGGATCAACTTTTCCTTTAAAATTTTTTATTACCACTTTCATTTCAACATGTGGTATGTTCATATTTTACTTGAGCCTCTTTTGATGACTTCTCATCTAAGAATATGTCTTTATCTTTCATGACTTGTCCAATGTCTTCAATACCAAATTTTTAGGGGAGAAAATATAGCAATAATTCCATAAAAATTAATCTTGAATCATCTACTATTATTACTGGCTCATGCTCTTGTTGTTGGATCTTGCACTTTGTTTTAAGTGTAGGTACTCATGTTGGTTAATCTAATTTTTATTCAACATAATTCTTTCCATTATTTTCAATAGTTGGAACACATGCACACAAATGATTCAATTTCTTTAGTCTCACCTCGTTATTCAACTTCCAAGAATAAATATTAGGATTGTAAGGTGAAAACTTTTAATCCTTTGAAGAAACTATTAACATATCACTTCTTCAAAATTCCCAAGGAAATTATCATTATACTTTAAGAATGATATTATTTATTATTTTCTCTAGTTTATAGTTTAATTTAATAAAACACAACCTATGTTGCTTTTCTAATTAAAAATATCAAATGATAGTTATTAAGATGACTATAATGTTGTTTATAACTATAAATAAGAACTAAAAACACTTAAATTTTGTAGCACAACACATGTTATTTTATCCTTAAAAAACTTGGGACGGTGAGAAACCATTTGGTAGTAGTAATTTTTGTCTTCTTATTATATTATTACTAAAAAACCAAGTATAGAGAGAAGAGACACAATTTTTAGTTTTTCTCCATAGCTATCAAGTCTCTCAATTTTTAATTTAGATATAATTCTTCTTCTTTGAGTCACTTCAACACTCAAAATTACCTATAGTATTGCAATTTTTTCCTCTCCATGTATTTAAACATGTTCTAACCATAAAAATGATAGTTATTCTTGAATCATAAAATGAAGAGACAAAGTGGAACACTTTATCTTCTCTTGGATACTTATGGACTAGTCTTACTCATTTATCTCTTTACTCTTTGAAGGTCCATAAGGTAAGGCTATGTTCTTTCTCCCTTTCACAATGTACTATTTGAATTAACATTGTCTGGACCACCTTATTGAAAAAACAAAACAATCAATACATATTAGGGGCATATACCTTATCTTACAAGCATGTATTTTATTTCCCATTTCACTAATGAAAATATTCTCTTCTTATGAAATCAAGAAGAAGAGGTTCAAAATGTGATGTACAAGTTCTTAATTATTTTACATAGCTTCAAGATCCCAAATTTTGATATATTGAAAGAAATGTTTATTGGTTGAGGAGAACCAACCCTGAAAATGGATTTAATCTTAGCGGAAATAACTTGTATTATGAAATATTTGGGCATTACCATTTGATATTGATGTAACTCTCCATAAAATATGATAATGGTTCCTTAATATATTAAAATTAAAAAAAATGAGTTCCAAATACCTATATCTTATTGCAAGAATCACAATTATTAATAAGATCTTCATTTCCATCGACATGGTTAACTCCTCATACTATATGCCTTCAAATGCTAACTAATATAAGTTTGTACAAAAAGTTAGAAATTTCCTATGGATAAAATGGGATGGTCACAAAGGTATGCTAACTACTCACCTATAGAGAGTTATTAGTAAGTTTTCTAGTAGAATAAGTTGATGGAATTTATTCTAAGTTCACGCAACAATGTCTAGTAGACCAATAAATAGTTATAGTGAGTTGTGGAAAGTTTTAGTGAACTTTATGTGTTATAATATAGCATGGGACTTGTATAATTCTAAATTTTCTATGTTCCCAACAAAAGAGCATGGTGATGTTCTAGGATATGTTTATATGCATCAAAAGAAATTATATTTCATCAAAAGTTTGTCTTTTCTACCACAAGCCATGGGAAATTATGTTTAGTTGTGGTGTAGGAAGACATGAACATAGTTCAAGTAAAGTGAGTCAACAACCTTTGATTAGGTGTGGGCAACCAAAAAACATTATTTTTAATGGTTAATCATGTTGAGAAGTCATATTTCATGTTGATGCCATGATATGGTTGTGTGATTGTTGTTATTTTATGAGAAAATTAGATGATAGTTAAATAATTATAATTCTTTATTGGATTGTTCTGTGGCTATATCTATCTACTTATTTATATGAGTTAATATTGGACACTCATGAGTGGTTAAATAGTGAAGGTGTGAAATCCTATCTAGAGGTTATATGTTATTACTCTATAGATTAAGAATATGTGTAAAAATATTATATTGGATATAATTTCTTGAACAATATAATCATGAATATCCTTTTGTTGATGTATTTTTTATCATAAGGGTTTCCCAAATAAATTCATGTATCATGTGTATTTGTGACTTGTATATTACTTCATGTTCTCCCTTTAATGTTAATTAATAAAATCATATAAAAAATAGCTTTTTTATTGAACATATTTTAAGGTGTTCCAATATCCTAGTTTATCAATTATCTGCATCATGGATTTAATCTTATTAAGAAAGAGTAGGATATCAATCATAAACCAATGGATTTAGGGTAAATGTCTAATTTCCAAATGGATTGTTTAGGATTTTTATATGGAAACTCCTTGGTAAATTATCTTGTGTCATCAATCACCTTAGTTATATATTAGGAAGAGTAGATGGAGGATACCATACAAGAGAAACTTATAAATGCCAATATTTTTAAATAAAGGTCTCATTCAACAAACAATATTTAAAAGGCATGGATTTTTCTTGTTTGAAATAATAATTCTCAAAAACATGGTCTTGGTTTCCTAACATTATCAATATGGTGGAATCATCTTACAATCCTTAGAACAAGCCTATTTCGTTAGCCCCTACTCTCTAATGAAAATGATTATTCTAAAAGGATATCTAGTCTTTTGTTGATTGTGGCACTTTTCCACTATTTGGTGGTGGAGGATAAAAAATTACATACTTTGGAAGATGTTTCTCTTTTGTTTTTACTCTTATTTTGGTGTCCATTTCCATAGTTATGTTTAGGTATCATACTTATTATCTAAAATATCCACGATAGATATTCATGCGAAGCTTTAGAATTTAACCTTTGTATTCCCTGAAATATAGAGATCTAGTTTCTCAAGGACATTAGCATCCTCAAACATTCATGTCCATGTTCAATTTTTTTAATTTGGTTCCCAAAAATTAATTGAATTCTAATTTTTATTAGGTTTTTCGATATTTTATTTCTTGAGATCCTTCTATAAATCTATTATTACTATCACTTTAAATATTTCACAATATCTTACCCATAATCACTCTCTTTCTCTCCAATTCTACTATTTTTTTTCTCAAAAAATTCCATTTCATCTGCTCAATTTTTGTAGGACTGTGGAGCTCCATTAAAGAATGTCAAATTGTAGAACCATTCCTTTCCATAGCCCATAACCTTGTCATCAAAGACTTATTATTCCCCCTCCAAATTCCTCAACCTAACTAACCTTCGATTAATTCCCTAGCTTTCTTTTTAAAAAATAGTTTTCAAATCCATTTCCTATTCTTGATATGAATTTTTATCCTCTTATTTAGTATCCCCATTGCATATACTTGTGATTTTCCATCTCCTAATCTATTTTCCATACCACTTGCACACAATATTAATGAAAATGGGATATTTTACCTAATTAGTTTTCCTCTAGTTCTATTCACCTTTGGATAATTAATCTTACTTGGATCATTTAATTTTTTATGTCTTGTGTCATAGGATTAAGACACTTCTCATAATATTAGTTTGTCTGAGAATTTCACCCATTTCTATGTAGAAGGGTTCTCTCTTTTTTACATGATGAATAATGCATTGTACCATTTTGTATGCATGTAATAAATTCTATAGATTCATAAAATTTAATTACTTCTCTTTTCATGAAAATTTGTTTTCATTGTAGGTGATTCTTAGGCCTTGTGGGTAGCTTCAAAAATATTACATGATAGCAAAGCTTCATATCTATAATTCCCTTCCCTCTTTTTGGAGAGTTTTGTTCAATAAGTTTCATATGGTGCATCATAGTACAAATTATATGTTACTATCAAGTCTAAAAGGCCCAAAAATCTAAAAAATTAATAGATTTTGAGGTTGGAAACACTTTAGACATTTTTTTGTAGGGTTTAAAAATCCACTATAAAAAAATATACATCTATGTGGAAACCATATGATTTGAATTAAATCTATATCATACAATCATCATCTTTAGAACTAAAGATCACTTGGCATCGCAAGGGGATATTCCAATCACTATGCATGCACTACATCATCTACTATGAAAAAAATATTGCAATCTAATTTGTAGGTACAACTTATGGCTAGTATCAACAAGATAGTGCATATAAGTTTTTAAATGGATTAAAATATCAACCATATAAATTATCAAAGGATATAATTTGAAGAAGATGGAAATAGGGGAGATAGCCCTTGGTCCTAGCTAGGCATAGGTGGGCTTCTCTAGCAAGTAGCATAGGGATTGCTACCACTGCCTTACACCACCTTTTTGGTGCTACATTTCAGCTTTAGTTAGATTACCATAGAACCACCATAGAATCCTTAGCTCAACTCATACTTTTCCCTCTAGTTATCACCACTTAACCAAAGCTAGTGGCACAACTCTCTAGCCACCAAACTAGTCCCATTATCTTGTTTTTAAAGGTAGAAAGGAGGGGTTTTTTCCATATAGCATAAATCAAGAATTTGGTATAATATTTTTATAAAAAAGTAGGCATTGGAAATGTGGTTCATCATAATTCACAAATATTAATCTATTTTTAAAATTTTCCTCAAGTACCTATTATTTCATTTTGAAGTCATTTTTTATTTATTTGTATTTTGGATACTTAAAAAAATATGAGGCCATTTTCTTATGTTGCAAGGGTTTAAATCTAACATGTTTTATCTATTATATATATATAAGGAGTCTACCATTATAAAATCGTAGAATTTTTAATTCATCATTCTTTAATCACCCTAAATAAAAATAAATATAGGTTTTGGAAAAATGACATCCCAAAACATATTAGGTGGATTCATCTCTTTCCCCATCTCTATTGGTTTGTCTCTAAAATAGGCACAAATAAACAAAAGATAGCATGGAGAAACATAAATTATTACATCATAGGATTGATTGGTCGCAGTGTTGATTTTGACACTTTGTGTTTTGTCTCACATATTAAGTGCCAATGCACTCTTTAGACTATAAATTGGGAGATATATGGAGATCCACATCACTCTCAATTTCCTCTAGATCTTATTATAAAAATATTATGCCACTTGATGGTTATGATAACCTAGTGTACAATGATGATAAAAAAATAAGCTTAATTATTTGACAATTGTTGATATTTATAATTATATTAAGGCTTATCTTGATGCTTCTTATCTAACCATAGATCTTCCACTAGTTCTTTGGATTATATGATTCCTTATCTATATTTAAAGGCTTCATCTTCTTTATTTCTAGGCTAGTAACTTGAGATTGAGGACTCTTGCAATCTAGTATTAGTAGAATCATCTCTAGGTTTTCATATTTAGATATATTGTGTGGACACATCATCATGGGATGAACAATATATTTGGATGGCATACATTGACATCATATTATATTCATCACTTGTTGCTTCAAATGATTCTTTTCAATAGGTACATATTAGTCTTCCAAATTTGGCACAATAGGATGAATACTTGATAGGTATTACAATTTTGCTTTGTGAATTCCATCTTGTAGACTTGGAGGACACACTTAAGGATCTCCATCTCCTCTTTGATGAAAAACCAATAATAGATGTTATCCCAACATCATTGTCTTTGGATCATATTTTTAATTCATATCTACATGGTCCTAGTTTGTCACCTACGTCCTTCATTGGGCTTGTACCTAATTTGATTGTGGCATAATTTCATATTGGTATGGTGAAATTTGAAAAAAGTTAAAAGACGACATCTTGCATCATGATCTTTCTTCCTTGATGGGAAGACATGATCCTTTTTTATATTGGGTTTTTGATGTAGGAGCACCTAGTGGTGTGAGGGCAATCTTGCATCACCCAAAAAGATGTTTTCCATTTATGTTCCTATTGTTTGCTTTTTGTAGATGTTTTTGCATTTATGGATACCCTTTTCGTCGAATAAGAGTTTCCAACTTTCAAAACTGCTTTTCTGCTTTTTTTGCTCAACTGCTATTTTTAGCAGGTTTGAATTTGAAGGTGTGGGAAGACAGAAATTTATGGGAAGGTTCAGGATGGAAAAATACACAATTTGGTGAAAGAATTAGGTCAAGATCATTCACGGTCTGAAAGTTATTCAAGTTCCAATTTCTGCTTTTTGCCTTGAAAAACCTTCCGAGCTCAGTTTGAGGCACTAAACGGTCCTGGATGGGCCTGAAAATTTGCAGAAAAACCAAAGTAGATGCCATAGACCTGAAAATCATCTTCTTGAGAGCTTTCCAAAAAGGTATTATCATTGAAGATCCAATGGTCGGATTAAAAGTTATGGCTTTTGGAAGTTGGTGCATATGTTAGAAATGTGCTAATTTTCAACTGTGAATTTAAACTTGAATTTCTAATTATAATTTTGGCACCAACCGCCAAAAATCTTACCTCAAAGGTTGTTTTTGGTTCCAAACCGAAATGGGTCTATTTATGGGCTTATTTATGATTTTTGAGTAACTTTTTGGGGGAAAGAGTTCTCATGCTGTGAAAAGGGGTTCTTCTGTAATTTCCTGTAACTCCTGTAATTTTTTTAATTTGCATGTATTGCAGAGCTTGAGGATTTGTGATCCTCTGCATGTAAGAAGTTCTATTCTCAATAAGAATAAAATTTCTCTAGTTGTTTGTATCATTTTCTGTGTCTCGAGTTTTCTCCCTCATCAATGGTATCAGAGAAGAAGTTCCTGAGTCTGTAACAGAGTGCCAAACGTGAGGCAGTTGTAGCAGGACCTGTGAGTGTGGGTTGAAGCCAACAGATCTTGAGAGTGAAGATCTTGTAAACAGATTGCCAAATGTGAGACAATTTACATGTGAAGAGCCTGAGGGTTTTAAAAATTTGTGTTGTTGAGGATTTGAGAAGTTTAGAAAATGGAAAGGAGAAAGGGAATTATCATTAGATGGATTCTAAGGATTCCTAGACTAGAGGTAATAAAAAGGAGATTCAGAGAAAGAGAAATGATAAAGTTACAACAACCAATAAATGAATTGAGGGATGAGATTGAAAGGAGGAAAGCAATAGCAGCAAGTTTGGAGAAAGAAGTTGCAGGTTTCTCCTGAGAGTTGCACAAGAAAAACTACATAAAATCAGCTTGTGAAAAGAAGGGGAATATGAGAAGAGAAGAGGGATTTTTTTTGGTGAAGTTTGGTGAGAGTTGAGGGAAGGAGAAATCAGTTTGGTATGTATG
>VDFB02226202.1:0-12905 GCA_007258455.2 Sequoia sempervirens | reverse complement strand
TGGTCACATGTGGAGATTGTGACAAGTACAAGGTTCTAGAAGCCTTGGGAGAATGGAATGTGAATTAAAAATTCACATTTAAAGGAGGGGAGTCTAGAGCAAATAAATGTGAATTAAAAATTCACATAGGAGAGAGGGTTAACATCAAAAAGGAAAAATGGAAGAATTGACCAAAAAGAAGTGCTAAATTTAGTTAATGATTTTGGTTAAGGTTGTGCAAATATTGGATTAGGCTAATTAACAGAAGGTTAGAGGCAAGTGGCAAATGTTGGAGGATGTGACAAGGAGAGAGAAAGTGAGGAATTTTTAAATTGATTTTTAAATCAAAAGGAGGGCAAGTGACTAAATTAAATAAATTAGTGTATTTATTTAATTTAGAGAGGAATAAGGGAAAAGACAGTATTAATTATTAAATTAAATACTTTATGGGACAAAGGGTGTAATATTAATTTAATAAATTAATATTAATATGATAGACGTGAATGCAACAAATTTAATCATATGGAAGTGATTAAATTTAGGTGTCTACAATTGCAAACATAATATGCATATGCGAAAAAAAAATTTAAAATGGATTCATCGGTAGGGGGTTCGAGGAAATGTCGGCCAAGAGTCTGCTCGAACCAACCTGGCAAATATTTTTAAACGTTATTTTGAATTTTTTTGATCGAACCAGGGTTCGCTTGAACCCCCATTCGATCGAACAGGTTTTGGGGGGTTCGAGCGAACAGTGGTTTGATCGAACCCACCTTTTCCCCTCTTCTCCCCCTCTAGCACCAAAAAATTAGAATTTTCCCTTTGAAGCCTCGAGTTGAGGATGAAAATGGAGGAGACTTCACAATCTAACCGATGATGGTAGTCCCTAATGATCTATCCAACGTAATATATAATTTTAATATGTTTTGATTTTATTCTCAGAATTTAATTTTTAGTTTTCTTAAACACAGTTTTTCACTCAAAAACTGCTCTTTGTTCTCACATTACGTGGAAAAATACATATTATCAATATATATATATATATATATATATATATATATATATACTAATGCACTAGATATTGAAACTTTGATCCAACAAAAATAAATAAATTTTGATACATAAAAAAAAAAAAAGTTATGTTGTATATGGTCTGCCTATTTCCTAATTGTAATTGGTTTGACTTTGAAACTGATTAAGGAAAATATTCACAAAAAACAATATGAAACCAAATGAAAGCACTAGATATCATAGTTACAAATCTAAATTCAAAAAAGTTTGAATTTTATCCCTTCATGGAAAAAAAATTTATGTTGTATGCATCAAGATTACCCTAAAATAGTTTTCAAAGAGATGAAAAAGAAGTGCAATTTGATTCCAAAATTTGAAAAAATATTTAGGAATCTACAGACAAAATGTCACAAAACCACTCAGTTTGCATCATCTTCAAATTCCTCATGGTTTAGCCAGCTTATAGGTGTCTTCCAAAAGTGAAATATTTTAGTTAGAAAAAAATCAATTCTGTCTAGTTTGGCCAAAAATGTAAACTAACATTGTGGGATCATCCCATAGTGTAAGTGAATGGGTAGACCTTCACCAAGTAATCGATTGAGAAACACTTTGGCTAAAAGTAGTGTGATTTCCCCGATTGCCTGTATTCCACTATCAATTCACCGCTTCCATTTTAAATACATGAGCTACTCTAGCATAGTTATAAATCCTAGTCATGTAGGCCCAACACTAAGCCTCGAGTGGTATGTCGTATGAGGTTACCCAACCAATACCTTCATCAAAGGGTAGGGTCATCTATCATTGATAAATGTGCGGGCGACCGCATATGAGTCTGTGGTTGGCAGAAAAGCACTTGAGTGATGCTTCTCCTCCTGAACAAGCAACATAAGACCAAGGTTTTGAAAGGCGGATTCGTAGGCCATCTATATCTTATGCTATGAAGCTCGAAGGAGCTGTGTATGTAGTTGTGTACTTTCTTGGAATATTGTACTTTGTGAATTATTGTAACGGATTGGAAATCCTTATGGTATGTTGTTATAGCATCTTTGTTCATATATTCTCAATAAAGAAAGGAAATGTTTTTATTGCAATGGATTATTACATAGTTTATTTTTACTTGCACAATGAAAACTTAGGAAAATTTACTTCAGTGAACTTAAATTTTGGCATATTACATGGTACTCCAATTTAAATGAATTCCCCAAACCCACAACAAACATATAGCTACTAAAAATCAAAAATACCAATTCAAAAATCAAAAAATAAAACCTAATGACTACTCCCACATAAATAAAGGCTCAAACCTTATAACATAATCCTTAAGTAAGTTATAATACCTATATAATAATACTACCCAATATCCTACTTCAATTTTGGGAGTTCAAGTTTTAAATATATTGGCAATGCTCTTAGTCACTTTTTACAAGAGGATGTAGCATCATCAAACTTTGGCCATAGTAACTCCCACATGTTGTTTGGACATAGACACTTCTAAGCGGTTTCCTATGGATATTGCCCTACTTGCTAAAGGGACATACTATGGATTCAAACACTCAACTATGAGGGTCTTCCCTTTCACTATAGGAGATGCTTAACTATTGAAAATCTTGATTCATGGTAACCTCATTCTTGCCACAAGAAGGGTGAGGTGACTTCCCATAGGGGAATACCCTTCATGATCATTTAACTAAAAATGATTTTGATACTAAAATTTCTTTGGTGGTCCCTTCCCCTAGCTTTTTCAAAACTTTAGAGATTTCTCCTTATGGGTCATCTTCTCAAGGCCTAGTATTGATGTGTGTTTTCTTTGATTTTCAGAATTTGTCTCATTTGACCTAAAATTTTAAAGCACTTAAAAGAAGTCGGTAATATGAAATGCAGTACTCTGGGTCTAATTTCTAAATATGTAATTTATTTAATACCCAGATGATACAAATTGATTTTTAATAGGCATGTCTAAAAGTCATTGTTTAAAAGTCACTTTTTTTACCATACCATGCGTGTGTACGTCATCTATATTTTGACCTAAATAATTGTTTTTTTCTTAATCCTTTTGGGAAAAGATCTGTAACAAATAAAGAATGTTGATGATATTTTTGTATTTTTTTGTTATTTTTTTATTAGCCATAATTGATGTTTTGAAAATTATTCATGTACGTCATACATAAGATTTTTATCATTTTTTGATTTTTTTTCAAATTTAAAATAGTTGTCTGAAAAATGTGCACATATAATTTATTTTTCAAAAAAATATTTTAATACAAATTAAAATACTAAAAAAACTTGATATTTCAAGTTTATGCACCAGTTTCATAAAATATTATTTGAAATTTTTTTAAAAAAAATCCAATTGTAAAAAAAAAATACATATTTGGAATCTACACAATCTCATCTATAATGGGTTTTAATTTCGTCAAAAAAAATTGCAAAAGATATCTTCAAACGTATGTCCAAAGTCACTCGTTTCTAGTGACACTGACATGACCTTCAAGTTGCAAGTCAAAGCAAGTCCAAAGCTAAAGTTCAAATCCCCAAGCCTTTTTCTTGACCTGAAACCCATAGTAAAAATCAAGTTGAAAATTGAAATTTTTAGAAACAGGATCTCATTTGTTTGTTTTTTTAATTTTAAACCTTTATGAAATGGGATCCCCGTTTCTAAAAAATGAGATCATGTTTCTAAAAACCGAGATCTCATTTTTGGCTCATGGTCCCAAAGCAAAATGGGATCCCATTTGCTAAATTACTGGATCCCATTTTTTTCCCAATTATAGGATTTTGGCTAAGTCTAAAACTTCCACAAGAAATAGACTCATCTTCTTGCTTTTCTTAATTGGCCACTTCACCTTTGGACCTCCTATTTTGAGTGTTGAGTCTACTGATCCCACTCTATTGGAGGTTTTGGAGCATTATTTAGCTCCTCTTTTTGTGTCTATGAGGGCTTGGCTTGGGTATTTGGTGGAGGCTATCCCTCCCCTCTCCCCCCATTTAGAGTCTTTGAAGGATGATGTCTCATGAAATATTATTCAAAGAAGGAATAAAGGTCTTCCTAAACATACATGTGTTTTCCACACTCAATTCAAGGGTGTTTAAAATGCTAAGATGAGGCTTGGGTTATGTAGGTGGCCATCTAGACCTATTTTGTTGGGATCCTATGTTGCAACATCATTGTACAAGATTTATAGTCACCTCAAAATTGTCTTTGTGTTGGCAACTTGGTTGAAACAATGTAAAAGTTTCAGGTCCTTTCAAAACCTACTCATCTATAGTTTTGTTGTGCGTCAATTGTGCTTTACTGATATTTCACCTATTGTTTGGGTTTTCATACTCCCTTCAAAACCTATTGTTTTACCCCATCTAATAAAAAATTAAAGACTTAACCAAAATAATTGAATAAAATTAAACATAATATTTTAGACCCAAGGTTAGAAAATCAAGTGATAAATTCTTCAAGAAGAAATTCAATGATTGAAAGCATGAACTAATCAAAGTCAATTCAAACAAAAGGAGCTTCTGCCAGATCAACAACTGTAATGTCCCATCTTTTATGGCAAAAGAATAATATTATTTAATTTTAAAAAAATTTAAATATCAAAAAGGATATTAAATAATTATTTATTATTACTTAAAAATATTTAAAAGGTAATGATCAAATAATTAATAAATGTGATAACTGCTCAAACCGAATGGATGATTATTATTCTTTTCTTCATTTGAGGGTTTCTCAAATTGGATTTCCGGATGGATGCCAAAAAACCATTTTCCACAATGAAACTATCTGCCCTAGATGATCTCGAAGAATCGCTCAGATTCTTCAACTGAACTACAATGAGGTTTGAAATTGCAGAAGTTTAGTTTCCGGATTAATCGATATATGTATTCAGAAAGTTTGTCTTATTGTTGACTAATCATATTTTATATACCTGTTCGAGTAATCAATGCTCTGATATTCAGGAGGGACGAGGCATTATTCATTCAGAAATATTTATTATACAAAATCACTCATTTGCTGTTCGATTACCCTGCATTTTGGGCTGAAGATGGTAAATCGAAGCTTCCCTTTATTCAGGCGCCGCCATATGGGAGGATAATGGGTTAATATTGTCAGCTGTAGAGGTTTGTCATATTCACATTATTATACAAATATAGCCGCCACCTTAGGGTTCGTTATTATTCAGAATATGAGTTTGCATTGCACATACATTCGATGACGATAATTTGCTATCGGTAAAGAGCCAAGGCCGATGTGGCCATATTTCTGACCCACTAATGGCGGAAGAACATTCTGGGCTATGATATCGGGCCATTCTTCCTTATCGTTATTCTGGGAGTAAAAGACAAACCGAAACCGCGCCACTATTAAGGATTGCACTTCTCCTATCGATCTGTATAAAAGCTGATGTGGGACGCACATCAGAAGTCAGGAGGAGTCTTTTGCCATATAAAATATCAATTGTTAGATGGGAGCTGCAGCCAATCTTTGACCAGTACAGATTTTCACTTATTCATGGGCTACATCTCTGAATGGAGTCGAGCCTTATCATCAGCGAAGGATTATATTAAATGCTATTATATTTTCTGAAGGATCGTGACTCCTGGACAGGTCAGAATGCAATCTGTAATTTATCTGTGCATTGTTTGTGATAATGATTGATTATAATATATGCACTGAGTAATTCCTTCATAAATTGTAAAAGCCAATACCCATTTCAGAACTCTAGTATTTAATGCAACTACATAGCAATTTGAACATCAGTTATATATGTTACTGTTGTTTCCTGTTATGCGATTCTGTGAAGTGATAAGGAAAATACAAACGCCGATGCTTTAATATTAGTGAGTCAATTATATGGAAATCTTATGTATAGAAAATAGACAAATCAGTCTGAAAGTGAACTGTTTCAAAATACTCGCATCTGTCAAACAGTGAAAGCAATCATAAAACTCAATCAATCTGGGTGAGGATTCTTTCATCAACAATGGAGGGCGATTCTTCATCTCCCTCATCAAGTTTCAGAGCTCCTCTTAGGCACCAAAGGCAACTAAGTTCAAAGTGTGATTTGGAGGAGATGATGGAAATGGGGGAGTAGAGAAGAACCCATCCAAAAATGGAGAAAATGGTAAGGGCCCTATATTTAATGGAACTCTTTGAGTTTATCCTAATAATGATATGATTGAGGTTGTTAGGAAGGAAGAAAATAGACTTAAGAATGTTGTTTATTTCCTTACTTGTCTGGATAAAGAGAGCCTCCCTTCTTGAAATTTGTTTGATGATTGGTTAGTTAATGTGTAGGTGTAGAATCTTGCATCTTATGTTACATTTTGAAGAATGATTCACAAAGGCTTACATCAATGTTTAGAGAAGTTGCTTGGTCCCTAGAAGCATCTTTGGAAGAAGTATTTTTTTCATACCCAAATAGGTTGTTAAAAACATGCCTCCCCAAACGTGCCCTTTCTAATGTAGTTATTGAACCACATAGGAAAGGTCCTACATGTGGAGGAGACCAAAATTATTCTACCACATACGAAGGCAAGAATTTTAATTCTTGTGAATACTAAGATTCAAATCCTGAATTCAAATTGGGAAAAAGTGTATTTGTGTAAAATTGAATTCTTGGGAGGCCTTAATTTATGCTATATGTGAAAGAGGGATGGCCACATAAAAAAGCTTTCCTTCTAAATTTTAATTTTAGGGGAAAATATTAATTCTACTTGCAATAATAAAGTGGCTAATGTGTTTGAAAATAATGAAGAATTGATCAATTTGACATAGAGATGTTGAATATTATTAAAAATAATGAAGAATTATCTAATTCAATAGATTCGATTAATAAGGATATTGTAAAGTTAAAATATGAAAAGAATAAAGAAAAAATTAATAATCTAAGCAATAAAAAACTAAATATTAATTTAGAACAAAATGAAAAATGGAAGGAGTAAATTTTGAAAGAAGTTAAAAGAAAAAAATTAGAACTAATAAAAAATTGAAAGAAGTTAAGGCCTCATAACCCCCTCATGCTAAGAGTACAAGAGAACCTAAGAATGAGATTGGATGTAAGATTGGGTCAAAGGAAAACAATGAAAATGTCTTGAATATAAAAAAATCCCTATTTCAAAATGAAGTTGTGGAAGTGAACCTTGAAAAGGTAGAAAACAAAAAATAGGAGAAAAAGAAGAGAAAAGAAATAAGCAATTATGAAAGTGTCTAGAAAGTTGGGAAGAAAAGGGGAGGAGAAATTTTTAAAATGCTTTGACAAGTTATATAAGAACCAAAAATCCACTGCTCAACCCCCCCTCCCCGCGCCCTACCCCTACCCCTGCCCCTAATAAGAAATATGAAAATTAATTGTATTAGTTGGAGCATTAGAGGTTTGGAGTCCCCTAATAGGAAGTATATATTAAGATATTTTTGTAATAATAAAAAACCTTGATTTTCTATTTCTACAAGAAACAAAATCCATTGGGTTTCAACTTGAAAATGTTTTAGTACTTGTTTGGAATAATTATATATATTTTTTACATCAACTTGAAAATGCTTTAAGAGCTATTGAAATGGATTACCACTTCTCTCCTTAAGATTTCATGGATATTTGAAGGCTATTTTAATATGATTGAACAAAATAAGATAAATCAAGAGGGCTTTCTTTGACCTAGAAAGATGATGAAAGATATTTTTAGTTAAGGATTAAGAAAATTCTAAAATTATTTGATCCTTTAGAAGGGAATAAAAAATTTAGTAAGTACATCTAGTTTACTTGGTGCAACAATTAGAAATAAAGTAAAAGAATCCACTCTAGACTTGACAAGTTCTATGTTAAGGGAAACAAATTATGTTTTGAAGAGATATAAAAGATAATAATTGTGTCACTATTGTACCATATATAATATATTATCACTACCCAATAGGGGCTAATATATTGATCAAAGATTGTGATAGAGTTGAGCATTACAAAAAAGACAATCTTTATAAGTTGAACATAAAGCTATTAAAGAATAAGGGGGGCCTATTTTAATCAATAACATTCAAACTAACAATATCCATGATATCAAAAAATCCTTTAAGATATTTTTATTTAAAGACATTTAATTGTTAAGATAATAATGTTGCATGCAAAAATGCATAGAATATTTGGATAAAGTTCATTCCAAATAAACTAAATGAAAATAAATCCTTCATATTAAATAAAGAATTTAAGGAGGAAATTGTGAATGCAAATAAATCCTTCAAGAATGAAAAGTCTTCAAGATTTGATCAATTGATGATTGATTTCTAAAAAGGTGATATGAATTGGATGGTCAATGATCTCTTAGAGGTGTATAATGAGGTTATTCAAAGAGGTTGTATGATGTACCCTACCTTGATTCCCTATAATTCGCCTATTTATCATAAATTGCAACAAATTAGGGTTAGGGTTCTACCTTATTAAATAAATCTTTTGATGAAGTAATCTTGGATTGGGATCCTGCATTCACCACATGGAAACTATATGCAAATATGTAAATATACTTGCTAGGGTTAGACAATTGCATTGCATTCATAGATTATTAATAAAGAAAACAAGTTAGAATTATGGGAGAACTTGGGACATGATGGACATTCGCTTGAAGCCATATGCCAAGCCTAAGAGGGTGTATACCACAACCCTCCCCCGTGGTGACTTGTATCTTCTTTCCCCATCAAGATCACGACTCTTGGAAGACACTTTCCATCTTGGAGAGTTGGGTGGGGGTCATAAGTGGGCTCTATCACCTCTTTGCCTAACTACCACTCCACCCCAGGCCCATCCTACTAGATGGGTTTCAGATAGTCAAGCACATCACCTACTCTATCACAAGAAATCATTTATTAAACAATCTTATTATCATTTAACAATATGCATACATATGTAAATAATTAATGTAGAAAAGATACACCTGAATATAGAATATGTATGGTAATAGTGATCTGATATGATGAACTATGTACTAATTCCTTTTATGTTATGGTCTGTATGTGTGTTTTTCCCTCAATTGATGATGTTTTCTACTTTGCATTGTCTATCTTTTATATCTTGATGGGGCTAATGGATTCAACCTTTCAATATCTCCATTTTTCAAGGGTTATGGCCTTTTGTTAATGCTTCTTTAGTTGTTGTTTAGGCATAATTAATTTTATTAATATTATGCCTTAGGAAATCATTGATTCTCCTTAGTTATTTCCTTTATTTGAAGTCTTACGGCTGGGACGGACAACATCAAATGATCACCTTCTTCATAAATGCAACCTTTCACCATTATCTACTCACCAATTCCTTTATGTCATGTGATGGATTAGCGATCCAATCCTCATTTTTGGGTTTCATCTTTGTGGGGCATGACAATCCTCCCATCCCAATTTTGCTTGTCCTCAAGAAATTTTAGATTTGGATGTTTGAATATTTATTTTCCTTCCCATGTAACGTCTTCCTTAGGTAAACCCTTCCATTTGATCAAAAAATTGGGGATATTCTTAATCCTTAATTGCTTCTCTCTCATATTGAGAACTACTTCAGGTTCCAAGATTAGTTTGCCCTCATCGTCAAATGGGGGAAATTCTAAACAAGGGGCAACTTGCTACCCTAATACTTTCTTTAGCCTTGATATGTGAAAGATGTTGTGAATACAATTGTTCTCAACCAATTCCAATTCACAAGTTATTTCACCGATCTTCCTTAGGATCTTGTAAGGCCCATAAAATTGGGGTTTTAGTTTTTTTGCTCTGCTTATTTTGATGGATGATTTCTTATATGGATATAGTCATAAGAACACTAACTGCTTTAGGTTCCAAGATTAGATTTCCCTTGTCATCAAGCAGGGGTAACTCTAAACAAGGGAAACTTATATTGAGAATTGTTTCAGGTTCCAAGATTAGCTTGCCCTCATCATCAAGCGGGGGTAACTCTAAACAAGGTACAACTTTCTACCCTAATAATTTATTTAGCCTTGATATGCGAAATATGTTATGAATACAGTTGTTCTTAAGCAATTCCAATTCATAAGTTACTCACCGATCTTCGTTAAGATCTTATAAGGCCCATAAAATTAGGGTTTTAGTTTTTCTACTCCACTTATTTTCATGGATGATTGTTTATATGGATGTAGTTGTAATCTAGCACTAACTCTCCAACTTCAAATGTCCTTTCAGTGCAGTTTCTATTAGCATAGATCTTTTGTTGTTTATGTGTTTGATGCAAATTATCTTTAAGGCGTTCATAATGTTCATACTTTGTTACACGAAATCATTTTCCCTTGGTACTCAAATTTATTGTGAAATAAAAATTTTGAAGGTGGTTGGTTTGTAACCATATAATTCTTTGAATGGACTCATCTTGATTGACAGGTGATGAGTAGTGTTGTAGAAATATTCACCAAGATTCAACCATTTTACCAATGTGTTTTGTTGGCTAGTAACATAATTCTTCAAATATCCCTCTAACCACTTGTTAACGATTTATGGTTGTCCATTCGTTTGACGGTGGTAACTTGTATTGGGTGTAAGATCATTCCCTACTAATCAAAAGAACTCTTGCCAAAATTGGATATGGAATTGATTGTCTCGGTCACTAACTATATTCCTCAATAGACCATGTAATATAAAGATCTCTTTGAAGAAAACTTCTACTACTTGGGGAGCTCGATACTCTATGGATATCATGAAGAAGTGGGCATACTTGGTGAGGTGATCCACAACTACATAAATGCAATCCTTTCCTTGAACTTTGGGAAATCTTGTTATGAAGTCCATTGAGATGCTTTCCCATTTTTTATTTGGAATGGGAAAAGGTTGTAAAAGTCATGTTGGATGACTTTGCTCAATTTTGTTTCTTTGACAAGTCATGCATTCCTGTACATGCTTTAGTACATCTTTTTTGAGGCCTTTCCAAGAGTATCTCTCCCTTACTTGTTTGTAGGTTTTATAGTACCCTTGGTGGCCTACTAATGTGTTGTCATGGTATTCCTTAAGGATTTTTTCCTTCATCTTTGAGCTAGGCACAAGGAACATCCTATTTTTATATAGGATAAGCTCTTCCACTACAATGTACTCTTCATTGGGTAAATTTCCTTCAAGGATATTATTAGCCTGGGGTTCTTTGACATGTTCTGCAATGATGTCATTGTTCCAATCCATGGCTATATTGGTTAGGGTGTTCAAGTAGGGTTGTCTTAATAAAGCATCCGCCACCGCATTATTTGTCCCTTTCATGTATTTGATATCAAAATTGTAAGCTTGTATCTTCCTTACCCACTTTTGTTGTCTTTCATTTAGGTCCTTTTGATTCATGATGTACCTCAGGCTGTTGTGATCTATTTTATAACATTGAATTTCTCGCAAACCAAATATTGATGAAATCTTGCTTAGGCATGCATGATAGCTAGCATATCTTTATCATAAATTGAATAGTGTCTTTTAGTGTCGATGAGCTTGTAACTTTCAAATGCAATGGGGTGCTTATTTTGTATAAGGACCACTCTATTTTCCTTCTCTGGACACATCACATTGCAATTTGAAGGGTAGTGTGAAATCAAGGATGGCTAAAATAGGGCATGAGATCATTTCTTCTTTTAGTCTTTTGAAAGCTTGTTGAGACATTTCATTCCATACAAAGGCTCCCTTTTTGGTTAATTTTGTGAGTGGGGTGGAAATTTTGGAGAATCCCTTCACAAAGCATTTATACTAACTGCATAGTCCCATGAAGCCCCTTAGTTGTGTTAGGGTTTTGGGTTTTGGTTTTTCCTTAATTGTTGTAAATTTTTCTTCATCTACACTCACCCCTTGTGCATTGATTTTGTGACCTAGGTAAAGGATCTCTTCCAATTCAAACTCACATTTTGAAGCTTTAACATACAGGGATTCTTGTTCCAAAAATTTTAGGACTTTCTTGATGTGTTTGAGATGTTCTTCCCATGTCTTGTTGTAGATAAGGATGTCATCAAAAAATATGAGTAGGAACTTTTTTAGTTATTTCTGGAATATGGGCATGTGCAGGATCATGGTATGCCAAAAAGTGGCAATGGAGGAAAAAATACGTGTTTCTACGACTCAAAAACGCGAAAATGGTGAGTTGACTTTTTGGAGCTGGGGTGACTACCGAGGCAGAGGGAAAACTTAGTTTTAGGAATCGGATATCCGATTTGGATCGGATATCCGATTTGGATTTTGATTTTGTTCAGTGTAAAACAAATCTCATTCCGACCCAAGCAAAAGGCTAAATCTCATTCTGACACAAGCAAAAGGAATCGGATATCCGATCCAAATCGGATATCCGATTCAAATCGGATATCCGATTTTGGTCAACTGTATATATAAAAAAAAGCCGCGACCAAAACTCATTCATTTTTATTTTCGGCTCATCGGCGGGGGGCGCATAGTGGAGAGCGAAATCCGATATCCGATTTGGAATCCACCTCTATCAGGTAAAATTTTTAATTTTTAATCAAATTTTCAATTAGATTTGTTTATTTTTAATTGATTTTTTTCAAAATATTGTTTTTTGGTAGAAAAAACTAGGGTTTTTTGGTAGATTTGCAAAAAAACATAAAAAATTAAAGAAAAATAGTAAGAAACTACTTTTTTTAAAAATGTAATGGCATTTCCATAGCATACAAACATTGAGAGCAAATAAAATACAGAGTTCAATCCATGAATTATAGAAAATAGATTTTTGTTGGTTATATTCATATCGCTGATTACATTGCACAAAACATACTACAACTGCATAAATATCAAATGGTGACAGTTGTCGATGCTACCACATTTTTCATACATGTCTACCAAAGCATTTTATCAAATAGTTCACTGCCTTGCTGCTATGGCTAAAACCCTAAAACAGGTGCTTATGAACAAGTTATGGATGCTTGGAAAGATCTATCAAAGCATAATGGTAAGCAATAGCATAGACAAG